>UCOM01003885.1:0-15099 GCA_900474385.1 Ormyrus pomaceus
TGAGCTTCTGCGGAAGACTTGCTCGGGCGCAATCCTCTCCTTCTGGAGAAGGGCAAAGCTACCCGAGTAAGCCTGTACTAGGGGATGACACAATGGGCGTATGCATAAGTGCCCAAGGGTGATAGATCCCTTCCCCGACATCTAATAATAATAATAATAATAATAGGGTTCCTACAATCAAGGTCCTTGAACAGATTTATATGATTGAAAGATTCATTTTTTTCGCGAACGTTGTACAATTTGAACGCGCTAAATAATTTTAGTGTAAAGTTGGAGGGAATTAAGCCTCCACCTGTGTGTCGCAAACTGGAGTTCGCATTCTGCCAACAGCACTAGCGATATGATAGATAAATCCGGACTCGGAAGCGGATACTCCGCAAACTAACTTGAATTGAATTTGCACGGGGTGTGCTCGCGTTACAAATTTATGTCTTGTCCGGCTTGTTGAGTTTAAGTATAATTCTTTAAGGCAATTATATACATAATAAAAGGCTTTTAAAAGTAAAAAGTGGTTTCAGATTTAATGGTATGTCAGTTCTAAAAGTATTTTTATTTATTATTTTAAGGATTCTGGTTTGTATGGTTTGAAGTAATTGGAGTTGATTTTGATATGCTCCTCCCCAGGCAATGATGCTATAGTTAATGATATTATGGAAGAAGGCATAGTAAATGATTTTTAGAGTATCTGTATTCATATATTTAGGCATTTTCCTGCATATAAAAATTAAATATTTAGTTTTATTTATGATATATTCTATATGTTCATCCCATTTTAGGTTATAATAAAAAATTAAGTATTTTGTGCAGTTCGCTATATTTATTATTTCCTCATCAATTTTTATTTCCAATTTTTTTTGGTACACTATCATAATACTTTCCAAACGTTATGTAGACCGATTTCTTTTTATATAAAGTTAGTTTGTTTAGAATGAGCCATATGAATACTTCGTCTAGTTTTTCGTTAAGTTTATTTTGAAATTTCTCCGACGTATCATCAGTTGCAATAATTCTGTATCATCAGCATAAGATAAGATGGAATTATCCGGCAGTCTATTTAGTAAGTCATTAAGGTTAAGGTACAGTCAAAAAAAAAATTCTGTATTTATTAATATATATTTGCAGAAATGTAACTATGATTTAGTTACATAAAAAAAGAGAAAGAAAAAATGTTCAGCCTATTTAAATCAAATTTGAAAGAATTTTACTTTAAAAAGTAATCAAAAAAGGTGTTTATTCAGAATGTCTCTTACACGGCCAAATTTGAGATATACCATAAAACTGAAATTTTTTAGTACGTAGTGCCAAGATCTACAACTTTACACAGGTTTTTGTTTCTAAACTCAAAAATACAATTTTAAGACCATTTTATGTCTGCGAAACATCAAGGAAGTGAAAAAATGCTCTATTTTTAACAATATAATTATCAATAAAAAACTTAAAAGTTATTCGAAGCACAAAAGCCTGTTTAACTTTTTTATAAACATAATAACCAACCTTCGTGCACAGTTTCAGCTTGATCCGATGAGAATTGCCTTGTAAGGAACATTTGGAAAATTGAAAAAGTTGATTTTGAGAAAAACAACTTGAAAGTTTCTCACTAAAATAATTTCATGGCTTTATTAGTTAGGAAGTTCAAAATTTTCCAGCACCGTACAACACTCCTTCCTGCTTTTTTAATGAAGTTTCTGATGACTGACGTGTATATTATGTTTTATTGATTTTTGATAATTTGATAAAAGAATATTAATTTTGAAATTTCGAATAAGCGCGCTCATCGTGTTTCAGTCGTGTAGCCGCAGTCGCCGTAGCCCGTGCGGTTTGTCAACTGATCGTTTTCTAGTCCTAAAGTTTTGCCTGAATTATTCAATGTTTTCAATGAAAATACACCTGGACGCCGTGCTACTATTTCAAAGCAGGTAAATTTTAAAGTTCCATTATTATTTCCAGCTCTCAAGCTAAAAAGAACTTTCATTTTTCTGTTTCAGGTCGTCTTTAGCCACCATCAGGCTTTATTTGTTTGTGTTTTTTTTTATACATTATTGTGTTTTAAATGTTATTATAAAGTGTAATTTTGTAAGTGCTGTTATAGATCTGCACTTTCCAGCAGTCTGGCAGAATTACTTCATTTACAGAGATTATGCTGGTTTACACATCATGCACCTGGACTACAACAAGCTTGCTCTTATTGGAGAGGAAAGTATCATGAAGTTTTTGATTTAATAATGATGCTGATATTACTCGAGTAATGCTGATACAAGCTTTTAATGGCAGTATACTCCAAAGATGAGCTTTAATTGCCTAGAGCTGCTTTTCTTTATGACAATGGAGTCCGAACATCTTTAGTCATCTTTAACTTTTCAAGACAAGTGGTAATTATAGCTTAAAAAGTTAGTGCTGCGACAAGTGTAACATTTTCAGAATAACATCACAAGTTATTTTATTAGTGTTTTCTCAAAACTTTAGTGTTTAGTAGTTTGGCGTAAACTCCAGACTGAACTGATAAATGAATTGTCATCTAACAGAGCTTAAGGGGGTCTTACACCTAAAAATGTGACTTTTTAAAATAACCAGAAAAAACTAAATTAAATTACTAATATATTCATACGATGTTTGATTTAGTACTTTTAAAATTCAATAAATTGAAAAAAACTTCTTAATTAATGAATCTTTTTAGTTAATTGAATCTTAAAAATATTAAATAAAAAAATTGCATACGTATAGCTCTTCAGTCCAAAATGGTATAAAATACCAAAATTTCAAACTCCGCTGTATGAAAATCCGTCAATTTTTGGAAACTGCAGGCTACGGAAGAGCAAATGTTTAAATCTGAATATTTTGGAATCGAACAGTCTTAAAGAGCTCTGGCTTGGATTATTTGGTAAAAAATTGAATATATTATTGTAAAAACATTGTATGAATATATTATTAATTTAATTTAGTTTTTTTTTTGTTATTTTAAAAAGTCACATTTTTAGATATAAGACCCGCTTAACAAGTATTAACTGAAAAACGAATCCCGCTTATCCCATCAACCTCATTAAAAGTTTAGCCAGCAGCAGCAGCAGCAGCAATCCGTCTAACGAGCTTCGATCGTGGCTTCGATCACCTTTGCCGGCTCTTAGTAAATCTTCCGCTCTCGAGGGTTTCTACTTTTAGGCATTAAGTCGTTCGTAACTAGGCCAGTCATCTTGCGGCTGAAGGAATGCGAAGCCGAAGAAAGAGGGAAGGAGAAGGCAAGGGCGAGAATCGCCCGCGGCGAGACGGCAACCGCGAGACTTTTCGCGTCGCTCCTCACTTGTTTGCCACTCGGAAATCCGGGAGGAGGAGCGGCGAACAATGCAGGGAGGAGTTTAGTCAGACGCCGAAGTGGAGACGGCTAATTTCGGTTCGATCGAGTAGTTTCTATGTAAGGTAAACGATGTATTTATCCCCTGAAGGAGGTTGATAAGATTCGGGTTTCGAGTGTGTAGATTGTTCTCTGTTCTTTTGATTTCGAAAATAAAAAGGCAGATTTGAGCTTTCGAGCTTGCAAAAATTTGTTGTGCTTACGTTCCAGATTTAACGTTTCTTTTACGTTGTGCAGTTACTTTTTGTGTGTACTATGATAATTTAATTTATAAGAATTTAGGAGTTATTTGATATATGTACGTAAAAAATAATGAAAATGGGTTATTTATGAATTTGATATTGTGCAGATTTAGGATCACGTCCGATCACGTCTCACCGTAGGGTATGAGTAGAGTATACATTTTTTTTAGAGTATATATTTTAGGAGAAAGATATTTTAAAAACTTAATTTGAATAATTTATTTTATGCTTTATTGATGAGAGAGTAATCAATTTTTAAGCACGTACTTATTTACATATTCGGTATATATACGTAGTCTTTTATATATATATATATATAGGAGGTATTTTTTTCAGTTCCTCAGCTCAAAGTATTTTCGTGGAAAATTATTTTAAACCGTAATTTAACCTACATTTCTAAGTATAGCCGTAGAATAAACGCGCTAATTACTTTTGAAAGTAGACTTTTTGTGTACACGTACGTTGCGTCAGTTATAAGCAGTAGGGCGCTCGAGTATTTAAAGTATCGCAGCTTTAATGAAGTGTCAAATTAGATGAAGCACAAGAAATTTTAAAGTTACTTACGATGTATACCGACCGGTTATAAGGGCGTAGAACATTTTTCATAATGCATTAGCTGGCACCACGAAAAGGAAATTACTAAATAGATTTATTTATTTTTACGTTAAAAAGCTAATTATGGGTTTTCACTTAATTGTAAGATAGATTTACGCAATTAAAATTTAATCACTTGGTAAATTACATGATTCCAATGTCAACTAATAGAGAAGTTAATAGAGTTTGTATTTATCTAAATGGATTTTGAAAGTTTAATGAAGTCAATTGCCAGAAGCCAAAAAGCCTTTCGAAGCTTACAAATCATTAAAAATTTTTATCAACTCTATAAATTGCTATTTTGAATTGTGCTTTAAAATATTGATATTCTTTTTAAATTCATAAGAAGCTACGAGTACTGCTTATTCCTTCTGAAAACATTTTTCACGCAACCTATTTTGCATACATTATTTGTTTTGCACTCGTAATTCTCAATAAATATTCAAATGTACGTGTTTGCGTTGCATAACATTTCGAGATCTTTAGTTTACTATTTCTAGCAACATCTTCTTATTCATGGACACATATTCGTTTTTGCTCCCTCAAGATTATATTTCATCCACTAAAAAAGGAATCCCGTCTGCGCGCATCGAACCTTATTTGAACTTATACCGCAAAAGATATATGTTACTTGAAATGCATTACTTCATACGTCTCCGTATACTAAAACATTCCAAATGCATCACGTGTACTGCGTTAAATCTACTTCTTGAATCGGCTTGTCTTTGTTTTATACTTCGTTGCATACTAAAACGTTGCATTATACTTAAAGGGTGAATTTATCTGGGATTTATTGAAAGCGAAGTGAATTCTGATTTTTTAAATTTTAAACATTTTTAAATGAGCCAACATTGACAGGAAGAATTTCTTCAATATTTTTTTAATTAGTCATTTATTAGTTATTTAAAATTAAAAATAATTTTTGCAAATATGAAGATTTATCATATTTTTCAATTTCTTAGATAATATATTTTGTGCACATTTCTAAATTTAAACTTGAATACGTTTTCCGTAAGTCTCGTAGGAATTACCTTTTTGAGCACAACTTTCTACTTTGAAGAGATGTTATTAAAAGTATAGCTTATTTGCAGCGTAGAAAAGTAAGAAAAAATCGATAAGCAATAGAAATCGGATCAAAGCTTATAGTGGTATAAATGTAATTGGTAATAATTAAATAGTGAAAACCAATAACTGAATTTCATTTATTATTTTATTTTTCAATCAAACATTATATTAAATGCTTAAGTATTGTTTGGTCAGCGCGATTAAATGAATTGTGTGAAATATCTCTTTGCAATTTACGATAAGAATTTAATTGTTCAATATATTGTTTTTGCTGTGATCAGATGACAAAAGAAACGTTTTGCGTTAAAAATCAACGGAATTTTAGAGATAAACGTCAACAGTGGTATTCAAAGTTCAAATTACAATAGAATGTACGTCAAAGAGCAATTTCGCGAATTCAGTAAAACTGTAAACTGATTTTTCTTAAATTTTATTTTTCTGTTATTTTATAAAATGTGGATTAGGTAAATTTTTTAAAAACAAACATTTAGCATATATATAATTCTATAGTGTCTACTGCAGTATTTTATTGTTTAAACGCACACATTAATACTGATTAGTATTTGATAAACGTAAACACCCCGAAGAGTTTCTAAATACTCTAGACGAAGCTCACATCTATAAAACATAAGTTAAAACTAATTCAACATAAATGTTCGTAAACATTTATGAAATTGTCATAAAGGTATCATTATTTATCCGCGTGTTTGTATGAAATATGTCTCTCTCTTGAATAATTTCAATTACGTCTGCAGGCTTCCCGGACACGCCTAAGGCTCTACTGAAATTTCGGCATAATTCAGGGTTCGCACAACTTCGACATCTCTGGCAGCTTGTATCGCTGTTGCACACAGCTGCTATGCATAGTATCTAATAAAATCCCTTCATTACGGGAGTTTGTTAGTGTCGTCAATGACAAATTGTCCGGAATAAAAATTATTTTAACACATATAAATGTTTTCGTTTAATTAAATTGTGTCAGTAATTAAAATAATAATAATAATGCTTATTACAGGAGTTATATAATATTCAAAGATAATAGTATCTGTTTATATTGAACAATGCATTCATTATTGAACTGTCAATGATGACAATTACTAGCGAGAAGATATATATATATGTAATTGGAAAATTTCAAGTTAATTACAAAAAATGTCAAAATTAAATCTTGAATATTTCACACAATCGTAAATCACGCGTTCAGGAATAAAAATTATTATTATAGCACCAACATTTATTTATGGTTTTAGTAAAAGTTTTCATATAGTAAATTATTATTAAAGAAAATATATGTACACGAATACATATCTCAAGTTTCTTTTATGAATTTTCATATAAGTTATTATTAAATAAATAAAAAAATTAAGTTGTTATTATTTATTAAATAAATAAATACAGCAATTCCATCATTTCAGAAATTTCGAACATTTTTTTTAATTTCAATTAAAGCATTACCGTTCAAAATGCGTTAATTGGTCGTCTAACAATCAATAACAAGTACTTCTTTATCGAGAAAAGACTACGTACCTGCGCGTGAACGGCAGCTAGTTGAAGTTGCGCGACTCCGAGTTCGAAGCGTTTGGCGGAAATGTCCTCTTGCAGCTCGGATACCTTTGTGTACAGGTTGCCCTCAGCGCTTCTGCAATTAAGTGAAAAAGAAACAGTTTTTCATGAGAGAAAAGCTTGCAGAATCTTTTGTCGGAAAGGGAACTTTTAAATGGCCAAAGAGGGATTCTTTCGCCGCGTTGCTCAAGAAAAAAATTTAAGCAACTCCTATATTTAATTAATTACGGTATTTTAAAAGTTCGGTACATCTTTTATACAACCATTTTTAACTCAAAATGTAAATAATACGAAAGAATGCCTTGAAAGAGAGTAACATAATTTCCTATTACAAACTTACGCAGTATTTCAAGCAAATTGTAAAAGTAACTTTATTTATTTGCATAATTTGAAAAAGTGCCTCTTTATAAGTCTGACTTGTAAAACTGTGCATATTTATGTCATACGTTCCATTAGACGAAAATAAAGAAGAATAACGTGTCGTAAAAGCTTCGAGAACAATTTCTTGCCCCTTTTTCGCGACTCCTCGCCGATTAAGCAAAAAGGCCTGCAGCGAAGCGCGCACAGATAAATAGATATCGTCGCGGAAAGAAAGAAGAAAATCCCCCTTTGAACGCCTATATCCTAATACCTTCGCTCGCCGCTTTAGAGAACGGGAGCCACGACTTCGCTCCTCGCATACCGAGCGCACCGTCAAAATTTTCTCCCCGACTTTGAGAGAGTCACGTACCTTTCAAGCGCCACGTATGACTTAAAGTACCGCACGGAGAAAGTGCTTTTTATGCTCGATCTGCAGGCCAGACAAAGACTCGGTGCATGGTTACGTCAGAGAGAGAGAGACTCTATTTTCCGCGGCTTTTATTTACCTATATCGGTTTTTCGCGTCGTGAATTTTCGTCGATGCGCGCCGTCGGAGTTATACGATAACGTTCGAGCCCAGCGCGGTGCTCGCTTATCCGCGCAATTTTTCGAAAGCCCTTTTCGGGGGGCATCAAGCTTCGCCTTGGCTCGAAGGCTTCTTTTTTTTTTTTTATTTATGGAAGCACTGCCTCGCCCCGACTTTGTGCCTTGGAAAATTTATCATTGCTGCTTATCATTATAAATTTACGCTCCGCTCGGCATTCCGAGTGTTATTTCGAGACTCGGCGAAAATAATATCGAGCACACCAGACGATAAGGAAATAAATATGTACTTATTGAGAAAAGTTCAGAAATTCAATTCAATGCGAATTCGAGTTGTTTTTTTTTTATAAGGTATAAAAATATTGTGACGATGCTCGTGCCCTGCTTATCAAGCGTTTATTTTTATCGCGAAAACTTACTTATTGATATATCGCTTTACGTAAACGCAATTTCTAAAAGGGAAACAACGGCGATGAATATTTTGTCCAAATATCTATCATACTAACATATAAAAATTGTTGACCTGACCCATTAAATATAGCCGACTTATCCGTATAAATAATTTATTGCGGTTGCGCTTTTAAACACCGAGGACCGATCATTTAATCAGATCATTGTTTTAAGCAACAGGTATGAATAAAAGATTGTGCTTGTCGCAATTGATCACTTTCCTTGTAACGAGGGAAAAAATACAAGTCCTGAATACAAATTTAACTTACGATTTAATCCAGTTACAGTCGAAAATATTATATTCAAGGACTTTATTTGCTGGTTCTTGTAAAAATTCATTCTGTAGCTAATAAAAAGTGTAAAGTTGAGATACTCTAAGAAAGCATCGGCGTGGGGATTATCGATAATCGATTCTTTTGAGGTTGACCTATCATGCAAATCATTTTTGGAGTAAGTGATTAAGGTTAATCTTTATTAAAATCAAGGGCAGAAAGCAATCTTGAATTTTGTAAACTTTGATAGAAAACATAATACTTTAATTAAAATCTAATTTTAAACGGTACACAAAGTCAAATATTCATTGAATTTATTTTTAAATTTACATTATTCGAAGGTAAGATTAAAGGAGAAGCTGTAGGATAAAAATATGAAGGTGAAGTTTAAGCTTCTACAAACATTATTTCATTCTAAGCGATTTTCAAGTAGATTAAAATACTGTATTTGCCACATTTCAATATTTGGTAGAAAAATACTTCTTCGCCAATTTGAAATGAAAGAAGTCGGTGGAAAACTTCAAGAAAACTTCGAGAAAACTTCAAATTTTTTGCTGCCTTGCATTCAATATTTCCTTTTATGTAATGAAATTGAACTTCAAAAATTCAAGAATAGTTTTTGGAAAATATGATGCGATCGTTAAAAACTAGAAAAATTGAATTGCATTTTTATAAAGCTTCGATCATTATCTCCCTAAGTAGGGTACAGATATTTTTGAAAAAGTAACTTTGGTGTAATTATCAATAGAATTATCAATAGGAATATCAAACTGAAAACAAATTCAAAAACTTATAATTAATTCGTTAAACTTGTAAAAACTCGTAAAAAACTTGGTGCAGTACGCAAAACGTATAGCATAATTTATAATATCCGCTAATTTAGCATATTCAATTTTGCACAAAACTACTTAACATATTATTACAAAACTAATAATAATTAATAGCTCGAGATTTAAGTTTTAGTGTAGTCGCGCTAACCAACATTTAATGGACTGAAGTCGAAATCGGAATTTCGGCTTCCCAAAGCCTTGAATTCTACTTTAGTGCATTAAACACCTGCGTTCATTTAGTACTGCGCAGAGACTTTACGAGCTACCAGATCAAACTCTCGAAAGGGATGTAATGTTCCCATATGCGATTCATGCAATTACACTTGCTTTATGGTTTCGGCTAAGATAATAATCGTGTACAAATTAAATTCTCTGTTAAATACCATTCACTTCCCTTATACGTACAGTAATTTGCGGTTAGATGTAAAAAAAAAAAAAATCAGCGTGAAAAGTGAACACAAATAAAGTAAGATGTTAAACGTACTGATTTCTTATAAAGTTATCAAAAACTGTCGTGTATAATTTGAAATTAGAAAATTATTAAAAAAAAAAACACATATCTCGATTTGCCTTTTAAGAAAATCATATTTCGATCGGAGATTGAATTGAGTAGTTGAATTTCAAACTAGTCAGAAAGCGAGCTGTACAAATATTTGATGAATTTTTATGCGAATTGAAATTAGTGTCTTCGTGCAAAAAAAATGACCTGCACCATTCATAAATCACTGTCGAACTTCGTCAAAGTTTCAGCAGCCTAATTTGATAATCGACAAAGTTACTTTTTTCTAAAAATAACACTTTGACGCAAGTCCCTTCAAACCAATTTTTTAATCACGTCCTATTCCCACTGATTAAAGAATCACACACTTTCTGAATTCCTCCCCTATACATTAAAAACGCGCAAAACACTCCCGAAACGCGCAAAAAAAAAAAAACACAAGGCGCAGCAAAGCTCTGTTCCTTCAGTAAACAAATAAAACTTACTTGCGCTGCATCCGACTGAGTGCGTCGAGAGCATCCTGCAGGTGAACGATCTCCTGAGCGAGTCGGTCCGCCTCGAGCTTCAGATTATCCTCTATGACTGAGAGATTGTTCCCGCTGGTGGGCACCAGCTCGTCCTTGAGCGCCGGAACGTTCTGCGCGCGCTCGGCACTCGTCGCGTCGGGTGGCGACAGGGGCACAAAGAGGCGGCGGGCCGGTTTATTACGTGACTGCGCGACCGTCGACAGACCTCGGGCCAACACCTAAATAACAGCCGGGAAATTCATCTTTTTAATGGGCCGTTCGTCGATGATTTCGAGGAATTTTTAAGCCTTTTCTCTTTTTTTTTCTTTTTTTTTTGGAGAATCGCGGGAACTTTATTTTTGAGGAAGGGAGAAGAGGTACTGACTGTATAGTTTCAATGTCCTTCGGAACGGTTGAAAATTCAATTTTACCGTAAGGGTTGTGGAAAGTGTAGGAGAAAATTTCTTGTTTAACCGTACGTAGGTGGCGATGAAATTTGCGGATGGAGGTTTACAAAGAGATTTACGCATTTTTACGCAATACGTGACTTTGCATGAGGATATTGCAGATAGTGAGCCAAGAATATCTAAGATCGATACGCGCGAAATAGCAGACTTCATTTTTCATAGAAAAATTTCTGAATCATAAGACGAGTAAAAATTTTGTTGTCGTTTACGACGTATAGTGGTAATTTAAAACTATATGTATTTTTTACAATGAGTGATGAATGCACACTGTTAGTTTTGTGACTGGTGTCCAAAATGCGTTATTACTCAATGTTATCAATATTTGGTTTTTACGTCATCAACACTTTGTGCAATTGCATGTAATTGCAATGATATCTTCTTTAATTTTTAATGTATATTTGAATAAATTAAGTTTTGTAAACTGAAAATACACGGAGCCAAAAAGTATCTATATACACGTCTATATGTTACGAAAAATATTTTGCTTTCATTTGTTACAGTTTAATACTATAATTATTCATGGGAATTGCTCTCCGAAATGTTAAAAGGTTAAGCGATTTCAGTAAATGATTAATGAGCCTTATAAATTTTTTATTGGTAATAATTCGCAATAATTCCCGTCAATATGCTGTGAAAGATGGAAACTAAAATCTCGACTAAAATGCTTTCAGTCCCATTAAGGGATATTCTTTGTTTAACTATAAACTTTGGCATAAATACAGATTTTTGAATGAAATTTTTTTAAATCGATAGAATTCGATCTCATCTTCCGAACGCCGACGATTAAAAATGCCCTACAATTAACGGTTGAAAAGCTATAAAAGAGCTCTCATAATTTTTGAAAAATCGAGCGTTGTACTGAATGGAGGTGGTTTTCTTTCATATTTCTATACGAGAAAGCATATCCTAAAGTTAAAATAAAATCCGTTGCCCGAAGTCGAGGCACTCTCCTCGTTAGTTATTTAAGAAAAATAAGTAAGCAAGTTAAATCGCGAAGTTATTAAAGATGTTTCTATGCAGGGAATTTCAAATACCACTCACAGTAATTTCTGGTTCAATTATTTCACGCCAGAAAGTTTTAATTGCATTAAGTACAACTAAGACAGCAATTATTTTCACTTCAATCTTAAGTTGATTTGACAGCAAGTCTCCAGCTTCCACTTGAAGAACATTTCATTCACGCATAAAATCTATGTACATTATTTGAATGTTTATTATATCAAAAAGATAATATCTGTAGTTACAAATCAAACTCTTGTATGTTCAAAGTTTTTGGTAATTTTGCTATACCAGTGATGTTTGTGCGCGCTTCGCGCGCGTACATGTATTTTTTTTCGTTTAATGATTTTATAAAGATTAAAATAATGATTACTTTTTTATAAAAAATTGAAGTTGATTGCTATTGATTGCTATATATTTTAGTCGATAGAGTAAGGCGCAAAACATAAATAGATATACAAGCATTGTAAATATACCTCTTTTTCTATAAAGCAATGTGTATATTAATCTGCAAAAGCGTATTCGATTCTTTTGGTACTTATGAAAATCAATCCACAAACCTTACTTCGAAGCCGGCTTCTATGTCGAGCAACCAGTTACCCGAAAACGCAGTATTAAAAGAGAACAATATACAACTAGTCTCACCTGCAGGTCGCCCTGAGGATTGACGGCCTTGACCTCCTTGGCCAGGGCCTGATACCTCCTGGTCTGCTCGGTGGCCCTGTCGCCGACCGCCTCCGATATCCCGGTGACGCAGCTGCAGGTGAGGCCGCAGAGCTCCTCGTAGACCTCGGATATCTCGCCGAGGAGGCCCGGCAGGCAGTGGTTCTGGTAGCGCTCGGCGATGGCGTTTGCCGCGCGCAGCTGCAGCACGTAGCCGTTGTGGCTCTCCAGGTAGGCCCGCTTCAGCTCCGAGTCGTCCGGCGAGCTAAGCAGGGCCGCGTACGCGTTCTTGTAATCGGCCCGGGCCCGCTGCAGCTTCTCGTCGCTCTTCGACACCACCTGCTCGAAGTCCGCGCGGTGCGAGAACAGCTGAGGAGCGGAAGAGAGGAGGTTTTTTTTTCTCTTTCTTTTCGATTGCGAGGAGGTTTGTAGTTGGAGGAGGTTGAATTTTGAAAATCTCTGACGATAGGCGCGCGATCAGAGAGACTTTAGCCCCCTTACGTACTAAATTTTATGAAATCCAGATATAATTAGAAAAATGGGTGCTTAGAGTTGCCAATATCATAATTTAGTTTTGTTTAATTGCGTTATAAACGCTGTGGATTCGAAAGTTAAAACTCTTTAATTATAACTTTGTCATTTTAAGTTTGCGAAGGTATAAATGACTCATTAATGGGCTTATCGATCGACATGAAACTTTTTTCTTTTATTAAGCAGCCTTAGTCCAAGTTATGAACGCAACCAAATAGTCTACATAAATTAGTATATATAGTTACAAATTAAATAATCGTGTTTAAAAATTAGCGAGTTGGATGTATAATTGATTTAGCCGAAACATCTAACATATTTTTAGTGCATCGCGCGGAATTCCGTTCGATTTCTTAACAATCCTTGATAATTCTAACTTTCACTACTCAAAAACGCACATTAAACGCATCTCGATTTGAAATCACTTATTCGAACAGAATGCGCATTCCACCTCCAAAGTGCTAATTAATCGCGAACTGTTGTTGCGGAATAAACCATTCCCGTGGCAAAGATCTTTCCGGCGAATCGTAACTGACTAAACAACAGCCGCTGCTCAAACAAACATGCCAACAGCGGCACATAAACGCGACTGCACTACTTCTCATTCCTCAGCGAGCCCCCCCTTCCTCCCCCTCCCCCCTCGATTTCGAGATCGTTAACAATAACTGGGTTATTGTTCGATAGCCCGAAGCTTTGCTCCAATAATACCGAGCCCCGCGGCGCGGAGCATGAACTACGGTTACAGTGGAATGCTGGACGTTGGGGGAGGGGGGGGGGGGCAGGAATTTTTATTGGATTAAATGTATACGTATTTAACGACTGGGGCGTTTTATTGTCACAGGTTTATGTTCGCTGCTATGATAATTTACCATCAGTTGCAATAGTTCCGAATCAGTTATTTTATGGCCCTTTTTTAAATTTTGAACAATCGAGCTACTGGCAGTGTTTTGATAATTTGTGAATGTTTGATTGAGCCTAAATATTCTGTGCATTTTACGAGCAATGGATTTCTGTACAGTTTAAAACGAATCTCCCTTTACGCAATGCAATATAGTTGCATCTAAATTGTTTATAGGATTTACTGATCCTTTATCCTTCAAAAGTATTCTACCTCAGCGATTCTCTCTTTATCCTTTCCAGCAATTTGATCTGTTATTTGTTCAAGGAAATCTCAGTAATTTAACGGCAAAAGAAAAAGATCCTGTTATATTTTATTTATTTATTTCCAAGCAAACCTATTTGAAAATTAAACGACTTACGAAAGTTAATTTTCAAATAAAATTGCATCTCCGCGCAACCTGAATAAAATCTCCCTCCCATCTACCGTTAACAATCTCCCGGCTTTCCAAAGAAAAAGCCACCCGATACACCTTCCCTCGCAAAGGATCCCCGTTTCCCGGCAAAGCTCTCAAAAGCTCGAACCCATCGCCGCTCGGACTTGGGAAATAAACGCGTCCGTCGCGTCCCTCCCTCGGGGAAACACCGACTGACCTTTCTGTTCTGGACCTTCCGATGGAAGCAGCCCTCGAGCGCGGGCCTGGACAGCTGCTGCTGCAGCACGGAGGCGAGCTCGAGGTGGGCCGTGGCGTCTGCCTCGATCTGCCTGAGCAGGCTGTCCCAGACGCGGCGCATTCCGCCCGCGTCGCCACGGGTCTCCGCCGAGCGGCCCCGGAAGTCGTCCACCAGCCGCATGACGTTCTGGCCGTGGCACTCCATGGCGCCGCCCAGGGCCTGCGCGAAGTCCGACACTGGAAGCAGAGGGAATTTTTTGGATTAGAGCATTCGGAAAAAGAGTCCTCTTGTACGGAAATTATATTCCTCTGCATTTAATCCGCTCATTATAAATAGGTTTTTCCTTTCAGATCAAATAAAATCTTTTTGAATCGAAAAATCATAGTTTTCATGAGCAAAGGAAAATCCTTTTGTAATCAATCCTCTTGCGTACAAGAGGATTTAAGCTAGTCACAAAATGACTTCTTCCTCGCCATGCAATCCTTTCGTCGAGAATGTAATTTTCATTGGTTACAAAAAGAGCATATTTTCACAACTATGAAAATATGCTCTACTGACTAGGAGAGGACACCACTTTTGGGTCACGGATTTCCTTGTAACTTCGGGATATGTTTTCTAATGTTAAAATATGAAGAAAGCCCCGTCCATTCGGTCTAACGC
>UCOM01003886.1:0-15076 GCA_900474385.1 Ormyrus pomaceus
GGGGGGGGGGGGGGGGGGGGGGGGGGGGGTGGCCGAGCGCACGTATTGTGTGCTTGCGGGGCTTGAAGGGAGGGGGGGCGGAGGTGGAGGAGGAGAGGACAAGTACTCGGACAGACGCAGCGTAAACACGTCCTGCGATGCGCGCGCGCCCTCGACTTTGGATTGGCGGCCGGCAATCGATATAGGAGCTGCGCGACGATCAAAGATGTACAATCGAACGAGAGCGCGATGTTTATACGTTATAATCGCGGCTGAGCTTCCGCGGGATTATTGTTGTATTGTTTTATAATTAATCGGGCGATGCATGGCGTCGCGTCGGGAGGCTCCTTGTCAATGCAACGTCGAGGCTCGGCCACTGTTGATATATAAGATCTCGTCGCGCTGAAATTAGTTATAATTACGTTATAAAGCTGCGACTCGGCAAATAATGCGTGTCGGGGTGTATCTCTCGCAGTTGTCCGTGCGGTAATTACGCTGCGCGCGCGAATGGGGAAGTAGGTTTTCTCTTTTTTTTTCTTCGTATATCGAGTGTGTGCAGCAGCCGACGCTCGCTTTTTTGCCGGCCTTTTTATTATTCCGCGTCGTTCGCGATGCTTTTTTTTCGGAGTGTTTATTATTTACGAGCAATTTAGTGCGCTCATCGATTAGAGCCGATTCATCGAGCTGTTGTTTTGTAATGTTAATTGCCCGGTAATTAAAAATCCTATTCCCAAGCACGAAGCCAGGGCACGCGTTATTCGCGTAAATTTCGTCAGGAGCGAAACCGTGACTACGTCAATAATGCGATTTCACGGCGGGATAATTTTCTCGTGCTCATCGTCGATGTTTTCAGCTATTTCATCTTCTCTCTATCTCTCACCTCCTTCTGTGTGTGTGTGTGTGTGTCTTCTCAAGTTTTCGACGCTGAGCCGATATTAAAAGGACTTTTATTGAGTGCAGACGCGGAGAAGTGGCTGGCACCCCTCCGCCTCGAAAGAATTCCAGATCTTATCCGAAATTCCCACAGATTCCCGATGCCAAATATTCGGATTAGGGATTTCGACTGAGCGCCCCGGATAGCAAATCCCTTCCAAATGAAAAAGTAAATATAATTTTCCACGCAAATATGTGTCTATCTCTCTCACCCGAATTCGAATCTCCGAGAAAACAGCTCTTTTTATTATCAGGTTAAATCTAACGGAAGCCCATTGTACAGAAGCAACTAGCGTCGGATCGGAAGCGAGGAGAGAGCGCGCATTTGTTCGTCATTTTTGAGCTCTCCCCGGGCGAAATAGCGGCCTTGCAAAATAACGCGTGAAATCGAAAATATATACGATATAAGCGCGCAAATGGGAGTGCGCGCGCGCGCGAACGCAGCCCCGGCGAAAGAAAATATTTCTCGCGTCGCTGTGGTACATATTCCGGAACAACGCAGATTCGCCGGCTGCACTAATGCACGCTCTCTCTCTCTCTCTCTCTCTCGCTACTCTCGCGCGCGCACGGCGATGTCAAGAGTTCTCCGGACTATAGCTGCCAGCCCCCCTCGCCCCCCTGCCCCCGCCGAGCCCACCGAGCATGATGGACTAATGCCACGGGCGGCGGGTCGATTCGCGTCCACCGCATTTCAGGAATCCGCTTTTTGACGTCACGTCATTAGCAAGTTTCGCGCGCGGCCTCGGGAAAAGGGCGAGTTGATTTGCGAAATTGTTAAACTCCCCCTCTGCCCCCCCAGCTGGCGGCTGCTTTTGTGTAAACGAATGTCAAACGCCGGATTGTACCGGATATCGCGCGCCGCGAGCTCGCTTTTCCAGTCCTCCTCTTTTTTTTTCATCTGAACTTTGCACTTGCCTCCCTCCCCCCGCCCCCTCCCCCTGCGGCCGAGTTATTAGAAAGAGCTTACGATGAAACGTTCCTTGCCTCCAGGATATTATCCTTCGCGGGGATGGAATTCAATCAAGAGAAAATCCCGCGCCTGCTTTTGATGCGCGACCCGCGGTGTAAAGGAAGTTGCAGGACAGTCTGTTTTTCGACGTTTTAAATTAGAACAACATTGTCTTGTTTATACGCGAAATGAATTCTTTGATTAAAATGGCCGCGTCGGAGCCCGCTAAAATAACAGGATACTGTTTTTCTTTTTTTTTTATAACAAAATAAAAAAAAAAATAACGCGCGCGGAAATATTCACTTAATTGGCGTAGAAATAATTGCGAGCTACTCCGACCCGGAATTATGAGTATTTACGAAGTAACATGATTCGGATTCAATCAAAGGCTCATAGGTACAGAACAGTGCGATAATACAAATTGCTAAATTAAACTATTTGGCGGAGGATTCATTTGTATTGAGATTAGGGCGTTAAATTAATGGATAATTAGCTGCAGCGAGGCTTGTAGTGCCGCGCACCGAGATGGTGTAATTATTGGGTCAAGCAGCAATTTGCAATGTTACTAAATAATTGCTATTCCCGACTCTTTTAATAACATCATTAATTTTCAATTAAATTTAACTGCGTTTTTTGCCGCGAGAGAGAGAGAGAGAGAGTTGCTTTTATCAAGCGGACGACTCGACGAGCAATTGAAAAAAAATACGCCCTTACGTAACGTTTATCATAATTTTTTTTTACGCCGACAATTCAAATCAAACGCGTCAAAATGAATTACAGTTTCGGAGATTATTAATTAATGCAACTTTACTGGAAAATAACTGCTGCAACAAGCAGCTTATATTTATATTTTAAAAATAATAACGAAGCAATAAGCCCTGCAAAACAAATACTAATTTCCGCACCGAGAGCAAATGATGCGCGAATCAATTAAAAATCATAATTTTCTTCATTCAGGCGTTACTCCGCCCCGCGATTTAAAAAAAAAAAAAAAAAAAAAAGAGCAGAGTTAATAATGCAGCGACAAAAAGGTTATTGTCGTCCAAGAACGTCACTTGTTGAAAATCGCGCGAGAAGAGCGCGAAATTAATAATTACTCTTTATCGTCGGCGAAAAACGATATATATTTTATTTCCGCGCGCGTTCTTCTCCCCCGGCGGACTGAAATTTCCGTCGTCCCCCCTGCCAAGGCATCGCTGAAATTTCCAAGAGAAAATCTAAACGAGCTGGAATTTAAAAAATCGGGACACCTGCAGCACTTTGTGCCAGGCATGCACTCGCTCGCATTTTGTTCATGAAATTGGACCTCCTTTCATAATGTTCACCGGGCCGAAAAATGCTCCCGGCGGAAAGAGGCGAGCGTTATTACGGATCTCTCGAAGGCTCGATCGTTAATTCCGTAAAAAAAAAATTATAACATTCGACGTAAATATTATATACATCGGGAGCCTTTTCTTTTTCCCGCGCGGCGGCTACAAAAGACACGGCGGGGTGGTGCTTTTTTTTGCGCGCGCGAAGCTCCCCCCGCGCGCGGCGGCAATCAGCATAGCGGACGGCGAGGGCAATAAATAACTCCTCGCGTCGGCGGCGATCCCGAAGTTAAGAAGCAAATTTAATAGAGTTATTTTGTAATTTGTCATTTTAAAAAAAAAAAAGGAAGCTTACGCGGGGGAGCTCGGCTCGAGCTCGGCAGAGGGAAGAGAGGAGAGAGAGAGAGAGAGAGGATGAAAACAG
The DNA here is from genome assembly GCA_900474385.1 of Ormyrus pomaceus. Classification (NCBI taxonomy): domain Eukaryota; kingdom Metazoa; phylum Arthropoda; class Insecta; order Hymenoptera; family Ormyridae; genus Ormyrus; species Ormyrus pomaceus. Next base: position 3,596 of record UCOM01003886.1, read on the forward strand.
GCTTTGTGGAAACAACGCGGAAGCGTCTCTGGAACGATGGAGATACACGCGCGCGCAGGAGGACGCTGCAGCAGCGGCGTTATATACACCTCCTCCTCCCTCTCTCTCTCTCTCTCTCTCGCTCTCGCTCTGGCGCTGGCTGTAACGTCGCACTCGAGCGAGACAGTTCAATAACCAGTTTTCATTGTACGCCAGGCAGCGGCAGCTCTCCGGGAAAGCTACTTTGATTAACGTCCCCTTTGAACAAAAACAGAAGCTTTATTTTGCTTTTTACGTCAGCGAATATTTTTTACGTCGCCCGCCGGCCGCCGCGCAACACAGAAACGCACACACAAAAACACGCAAACACACACACAACCCGGGAAAAACGATCCCCCTGTATTTACGAAAATTTGTACGTTGCCTTTTAACGAGCTTCGTACCTGCGCCGCCGCCGCCGCCGCCTCCTCCCTCTCTCCCGCCCTACCCTTGTGTGTGCACACGACGGGTCAGCGCGATTTGCATTATTAAGACTGGGCCGCGCTAAGCGACAAACGCGCGCGTCGAATTTTCCTGATTTTTCACAGCCCCCCGCCGCCGCCGCCGCCGCCGCCACAGGTGTCGCCTTTCGCTCGAGCTTAGTTAATTAACCGGACTCGGGGCGGCTCGTGGCGCTTTAAATTTCGCGCGGGGAAGCGAGAGACGAGAGAGAGAGAGGAGTTATCGGATGATCGGCCCTGCATTATATGCTCTGCGCCGCCCCCCGTCAGCTTCATTTTCCGCGAGAACGCGAGCGGATGATAAAAAAAAAAAAAAATAAAATAAAAATAACTGTATCGACCTTCGGGGGATCGATGTAGCGAAATATAAAAGGCCGTCAGCGACGACGAGCTAAGCTGTCGAACTTGTAATAACTTTCGAACAGGTTCTTTATATTTAATGCAGAGAGAGCTTTCGGATGCGATATGCGCTCCGATAACTCGACTGGTTTTTTCTTTTGCGGCTCACGCTCGACTGTTAAATGCGCCGGTAAATGCTTTTCAGATTTTGACCGAGAGGCCGTTTTGGGAAAAGGGGGCAAACGCATCAACGTATCGTAAGCAGGGGCCCATTTAATTCTCGGAAATGCGGGCGCTTATTTCTAGATTCATAATTTCAAATATTGTTTCATCCTTCTTTCGGAGACCCGTTCAACCCCGAAATTTATTTGCGTTCGCCTTCTCCATATACAAAAGGGCCCGGGGAATGACTAACCTTTTTTTTTTTTTCTTTCGTAAAAGACGTTCGTGCCCGCGAGTGTTTTCGAAGGAGGGAAAAAAAAAATCAGCCTTTTCCACTGCAAGTTATTGACTTATGTTTGTGTACTCAACTGCAGCCGACTCTCCAAAGTTCTTAGAATGAAAACAAAACCCCCCGACATCCGCTCGAAAGCAAACTCTTCATATTCCTCGCGGAACATCTGCATCTGAATGAGATTGAAAATTCTATTTTCCGAAGGGCGATGTATATATCCGTATAAAAACAAAATTCGCTTTATTCGAGGGAAAGCGCGGCGTCAGCCTCCGCTTTGAAGCAACAGATATCGATCCAATTTGGAGCTGTGTACGAAATTTAATAAGGTCGACGAACTAGAACTAATCGTTTTAATTTTACATTATTAAAGGCCAATCGATATTTTTTTTGTTCCTTTTTGGAATCGAATTACCGGATGTATCCCTTTCGGGGGAGGATCGGCGAAAATAGAGAGGCCTCCCGCGCAAAACTGGGGCTTCGAGTGTCTTTTACGCAATCGCTAAAACGGGGCCCAGTCAGTCAAGCTCCGTTCGATGTGTGGCCGAAGAGCAAATGGAAAAAATTGAATTTATTTATACACTCGACTAGAAATATCGCGGGACACGTTATTGACGCGATGACCACTTAATGGCTTCCAACAAATATTCTTGACGTCCGATATTCTTAGCGCCGGGGTAAAGGACCCCGTTTCCGCTTCTGTCCAATTTTTTGCGGGGCATATAAAAGTATCAAAAGCCCTGCATAATAAACAAAAATCTGCCCGAGCAATATACGGACGATGCGCTCATTATGTTACGTCGCGCTCCATTAATAATAAATCCGACAGTCGCAAAAACCGATATCGCATTACCTCTCCATAATTCAGAATAAAACGTGTATACGTACAAATTGCACATTAGATTTTAACACGTTTCAGCGACTGCAATGACGCGTCTATCTCGCGTTATTATATTGCCTGCCGACGATTATATTTATATAAGCTATAATTCGTGTACGAGTCGTCGGGAGTACCGGAAATATTGTGAACAAACTCTCGGCCAGTATTTACAGTCGGGTGGTGCTCGAGTTACTAGACTTTCAAAGATCATCTTGGCCTACTTGCGCCGAGGCATCGGAGCACTCGAGGCGATCTCATCTCTCCAAACCTGCCCTATGAATACCGCCTTCAAAACTTCTCATCCCCGGTAATCGGCGAAAAGTCCAATTTTCCTCTGCGCGACGTCCGCGCCCCCCCGACTCTTTCTTTCCATTAAAGAATAAAAGCAATAAGCTCGCAAAATTCCAGTAGACAAAGCTTCCCCGAGCTAAGTCGAAATTGAGTTTTTCGAGCTCTCGGCAGTATGAAATAAGGGCTGCCCTCACAGCCCAACATCTCCCCCGCCGGGGTGAAATTGGGTCAAGCAAGGATTGCCGCGTCTGTACGCGGTAGCGGCAGTCTCGGTAAATAGAATTATCTCTCGAGAAGCATAAACTCACCTAACGTGCCTCCTGGGCAGCGGCGGGGGCACCGGGTTGGGGCTGTGGAAGTTGTCCATCATCGCGTAGGCGTCTCGCTCGGCCTCGAGGCCCTTCTGCTGCTGCTGCTGCTGCTGCTGCTGCTCGTAGCTGTCGAGCTGGTCGAGCCGGAGCAGCTCGGCGTCCCGGGGCGAGTGGAGCTCGCAGTGGGCGACGTGCAGCAGGGGCCGGAGGGCCGAGCCCTCGCGCGACTGGCCCTGCTGCTGCGGCGGCGTCTGCGGCTCGCGGGACGGGCCCCGCGGCTGGGTCGACTGCTGCTGCTGCTGCTGCGGCCCGACCGGCGGCTGCTGCTGCTGCGGCAGTGGCTCTAGCCCATTCGCCAGACGATACTGCTGCTCCTCGCCCCAGATCTCGAACTCGCCCGCCGCCGAGTAGTCGCCGAAGCCCGAGGCCTCCTTGAGGGCCCGACCGCCGCCGCCGCCGCCGCCGCCGCCACCGCCGCCAGCACTCCGGGCCTCGAGGCTCGAGGAGCCCGAGCCCGAGCCCGCGCAGCCCTCCTTCCTCCGTTTGCGACTTATCTTGAGGCCGGCTGGGCGCTCGCGAGGCGCTCCCTGCTACTGCTCTGCGATACTGCTGCCTGCACCCGAGCACATTCCGCGCACACCCGACCAAGTCCCCAAGTCCTTTCTCCCTCTCTCACTCCCTTTCGGTCCCCTTGTCCCAACGACGAACTTGCGACGACTCCCAGGACCGCTCTCTCGACTACTGTGCTGCTGCTGACTGCTCTCGTGTGCGAGTGTGCGTGCTTCCAGCGCAGCTGCGCTCCAGAGACTGATGCGAGGGTTGCGCTGCTGCTGCTGGCCTCTGTGCTCTCTCTCGCGCGCCGCGACTGCGACACCCGGCACAAAGTGACACTGAGCGCGCGCGGCCCCCCCACCACCGTAGCCGCCGCCGCCGCCGCGGCGGCCGGGCGGCAGCGCCTCCTCTCTGCTCTCTCGCTCGCGCGGCCGGCGCGCCCGAGCCGCGAGAGAGGGAGAGAGAGAGAGAACGATCGTGCCTACAGGCCGCCCCCGCCGCCGCCGCCGCCGCCGAGATGCGCGCAGGGCGCATTCCGCCGCGGGGTCATTGCGATCCTTGCGACGAGCGTCCTCTGCTGCGGGGCCTAGGCACTAGGCGTATCCTGGGATGATAGCGAGCGCGCGCGCGCCCGCAAAGCCGCCTGGCTCGCCTCCTTTTTTCTCTCCCTCCCTCTCTCTCTCTCTCTCTCTCTGCCTCTCCGCGTTGTGTATACGCGTTTTTGCGCCAGGCGCCAGCCGAGGGCTTATCGTCCGCCGTGTACTCCGGGGGCCTCCGCGGGAATTCGACCGGGCCAGCCGCTGCCTCTCTCGTCTGAGCACGCACCGCGGATGTGGAGCGCCGCCGCGGGGGATGGGGTCGATGAAAGCTCCGATGCAGAGGAAGAGGGATTTTTGACGAGCGCGCGGCGGAGGCGGCGGCGCCGTGTATTTCGGCACACGGGACGAAGCTGTTGCGCTCCTCGGGGAGGAGGGAAGCGAGGGAGCTAATAATTCATGCAAAGCGCTCCTCTCCGGATTCTTGGGAAATTTTCGAGATTACAGGGCGGCTGAGGAATTAGCCCTCTCGAGCTGCCAGCTCTCTCTCTCTCTCTCGCGGGGATTGATTTTTTTTTTTTTTTGTTGCCGAGAGAAGACGAATTGACCGACGGGCAGCGCTCCTGATTAGTTATTGATTCCGATAGGCCGGTCGCCGCGATGATTGCGTCGATTAGCGACTTTTGTGCCGAGCGCGGGCCGCATTGTTATGGTAATACGGGAGCGGGAAAAATTAATGATAAATTTAGCGCGGGGCTGTCGTTCGGGAGCGACTGGGGGAAATTAGTCGACGTTCGACGACGAGAGAGAGGGAGGGCAATAAAACTATGCGCATATCAAAGCGCAATCCCGTTACAGCTCCGGCGAAACAATGCCGCGGGCCGGTCAATGGGAAACTTAAAATTCAATACGCTTAATATCGTTATAACGCCATTCAGCCGCGCGCGCCGCCCGCGAGACTCGCGAACAATATGGCTGAATATTGGCTGCCGTCGCCTGCCCACCGGCGTCCAGTCGTCGGGAAAATCTTTTGCTCGCTCTCTCTCTCTCTCTTCTCCCTCTCCCGCTGCCCCCCGCGGCGGCTAAAATAATGTGACAAACTGGGGAAAAAGGACGAGTCGCGCCGCCCGGGAAATGAATGCCGCGACGACGGGGGCGGATTCGCGTCTTTCTAGTTTTCAAATAGTAAATTGCAGCCTCCCCCCTTTCTTTTTTTGGAAATTTTAAAGAGCCGCTTTGAAGCGAACGCGGTTCAACTCGCGGGTGGGATTATTTTCTCAGGGGGGAAACTTATATGTTTGCTTAGGATCGTATTTTCCTTTTTTTCATTCCAGAATTGCGTTTTGGAAATGGGGGTCGATTAAATAAAGCGGCTTCTTTTTTTTTTTTTAAAGCGGAGGTATAACGAAAACTCGAGGGAAACGCGTCACCTCTCGATTTTACAGCGTCCTCCGACGGCGCAGGTAAAATATGTAAATAGAGTCTTTAAACCTAACGCAAACTAAAGAAAAATAGGTAAATCGATTCGAAATATATCATGACCCAGAGACTCGATTCCCCTTTACCCTCAAAAGAAGTCCCAATGCACCCCTTACGCGGGAAATGAGCCGTAAGATTTACATTAAGAACCGTAGAACATTCCCTTTATTCCCCGCTAAGGATATAAAAGCTTTTGCTTATATAATATATATACGAGAAACCGTCATCGGCCTCATTTCCCCTCGTGAAAATTGTAAAAAGCCCACAGCAATCGAATATCCCGGCCCCGGAAATAAAAATCGCGGCCTGCGAAATTCGTTAGGAAGAAAATATGTACGGCGGAGGTGGCCAGATGCTCTCTCTCTCCGGTAGCGGCGGCGGCGGCGGCGGCGGCGGCGGCACCAGCAGGCGGAAAGAAAATCGCATTTCGCTTATTTAGCGGCTGGGCCGGCTTGCAGTTGCGCTCCGTAACTCGATTTGCGGCCGCGGAAAGTTAGCAGTATTCAAACTGCGCGAGGCTCTTCTCCGCTCCTCGTCCGTTCCTGACCCCGAGAGAGAGAGAGAGAGAGAGAGAGGCAACCTCTCTCTCACGCATACACGCCTCGCAGGTGCGTACGTGTATATATACGCGCAGGCAGCCGCCACCGCCGCCGCTTAGATTTAACCACTTGCCTTTTTTATTGCGCCCGACGCTCGGAGTTTCAATCTTTCGGCCCCGCCGAACAAACTTCGGAGAGCCGCTGCTGGTGCTGCTGCGGCTTTTTTTTCCGAATTTCACTTGTTTTCCGCGGCAGCCGGATTAAAGAGGAGCGATGATTTTAGTCGGCCGAGCAGTCATTGATCCTTGGCAGGGGAGGGCTTTTGGCTACCGCGGGGGCTTGTTTAATCTTTATAATAGCGCGGGAGGATGGAAGTTTTTAATACTCTTTTATACGAGCTATTTAACTTGCGGCTTTTTTTCAAATTTCGAGGGAGTAAAAAGGAAGCTCCATCATTCTAAGCAAATCTCGGGCTCTCTCTCTCGCCTAGATTTACGGACCGAACGAATCCGGCTCTTACGTAATAGCCACGATATTTTTTCTTCCCCGGCAGGAGGCAAGGACTCCGGCAAATTATGCAATAATTGAATACCGGAATTCGGCCGCGGGCGGAAAAGGAAAACTTTTCCATGTATACGTGTATAAAAAGCGAGAGAAGGGAGGCGGTGGCGGGCCAAAGTTTAGCTAACGAAATAAAAACATTAGCCGATCCGCGCACAGCCGGGCACACACAGGCTAAATTCCATTTTCGCCGCGCACCACCGGCGAATCCAATGGTATCGACCGCGGCTTCGTCGTCGCAATATTCGCCGGCCGCAAGACACGGGACTCTCTCTCTCTCCCTCTCTCTCTCCCGCCGTCACTTGGCGCGGTAAAAATTAAGAGCTAATAAAATACCAACACACGCTCACGCACCGGCATGTAGCAGATATCCCTCTCTCTCTCTCTCTGTCTCTCCATGCGCGCGCAGGAGGATTATACACGTCCGCGGAGGCAGAGAGACAGAGAGAGAGAGCTTCGACAGGCATACGGCCGGCGATTTTTCCGTTATAAATAATACGGAGGAGTGGCGCGGGGATTTGACGTTATTACGCGCCGGGCATTGTCCTTATCGGGGCGCTTGGCGCGCGCATTTTTCGAGCTCTCGGGGCCCAATCCTCTTATATACAGAGCAGCGAATCGGCGCAGCTTCGTTAGGGCGCTTTGTGCTCGCTCTCTCTCTCTCTCTCTCTCTCTCTCTCTCCGCGCCTAAGCCCCAGTTCTCGAGTGCCGCCGTGCTCGTCCTGCTGCACGAGAGAGAAAGAGAGAAGGAGCGGAGGGCTCCCGAGGCCTCGGAGACGCTCCTGCGGCATCGATCGACCCTTGGAAATTGTCGTCGTCAACGTACTCCTCCCTCGCGGAGCGCGCATGCGCCGGCCTTTCTCTCTCTCTCTCTCTCGCTAGCTCGCTCGCTCGGGCTCGTGCGGATATTATGATTCACGAATGCGTGTGCGATTGTGTTAAATGGGAAGGAGAGCTCTGCTCCTCCGTGTGTTTGTCCTCGGCTGTCTTTCTCTCTCTCGCTCCTTCTCCCCTGAACCGTTTAGTTTATCTAGGATAGTTTTCCATCGGGGCTGTCGGCGCTCCGTCTATGCGAAGCGGCCAGAGGGGAGCCAGACGGCCGCTCTCTCTCTCTCTCTCTCCCGAGTTTTTTGCATTCTTCGCTGCTTTGTCGCCGTTTTCATTATCGTGCAGGCAGCCTCCTCCTCCTCCTCCTCCTCCCCCTCCGAGATGTATATGCGCGTGTTTTTCGCGAGTTTTCCATAATTTCGAGGAGAATTTCTCCATTGTCGCGAGGATTTTTCGCGTGTCTGAAAGCGCGGCAGCGGAGCTGGGCTGGCTGCTTTTTTTTTCTCTTGATATTAAAACCCAGCCTGGAAAGCTCGCCTTTTTCTCCCGTCTAATCCGATCCGGCGGGGCTTTAATCGAGAGGCGGCCCGATATTTGTTTTGATTCCAATCGACAATCGGCCCGATCGAAAATCGATCGGAATTTTAATTGCCGTAATAGAAATCGAGGCCCGCGTTAACAAAGATTGATCGCGCGTTTCTCGGCGAAAAATTGCGCGATCCCTCTCCCCCTCGCTCTCGCTGCGTAGGCGCGATGGAAATGTAGGTTAATTTTCAACTGCCGAGCCCTAAAAATCAAAATGCAGAAAAAAGTGCTTCACTTCGGGCTCTCTCAGCCCCCCCGCTTATAGCTCTTTACACATCCGGCACTCGGCGGCTCTCTCTCTCTCTCTTCCTCCGCTCGGCCGATGATTTATCAAAGTCGTAGGGCTCCGAGAGAGAGAGAGAGAGAGAGAACGCGGGAGGGAAGATTTCCGAAACTCTCCCTTTCTCGTACGCGGAAGGGGCGAGTGGATATAATGGCACTCGCAGCTTGATAGAGTGCGAAATACGCTCGGAAGAATCCGAGCGTGCAAAATGACCGCGGCTCGAATTTGTCCCGAATTAACGAGATCTCTCTCTCCGTGGCTGCCGCCGCTTCTTCCTATATATTTTTTTTTTTCCCCCCCCGAGCGGCAAACCGAGCGCGCGAGCCTCGAGCCTGCTTAATATGCGCGCTATTTCGCCGGGATATGAATTCGCGCCTAATGTACTGTGCGCGGATTTAATTTATGCGACGCGTGTTTTAATCGAGAGCTCGCGCCTCGCCTCTCGCGTATACGTATATATAATGCGTGTGCCACTGTCGCCGGCGACTTCATTATAATACGCGCGCGGGAGAGCGGGAATTTTCTTCGCATAAAGGACGCCGAGCGCGCGCTCGGAGCCCCGCGCGCCGCGTTTCTCGATAATCGAGTAATTAGCCGGGGCCGATTTTTTGCCCGACATTTTTTGCCGGTACCGAAAAAGGATTTCGCAGCGCGCGCGGCACACTGCGCGAGGGAAATATATATTGTATCGCTTTTTGCTGGAATTTTTTTTTTTTTATACCCCCCCCGCCGCTACGTATAACTCGCGAGAGTCCGTTTTACCGCTATTTCGTATTATATTAATCTTTTAAATGAAATTCTTCCGCCAAATTCGGCGAGTTAAATATTAAACTTTTGCGCGAAATTTTAATTAATGGCGCGGCGCGGACGCTCTCTTTTATTACCATCGGCGGCGCTGCGGGGCCGGTTGAAAAAAAAAAAATATATATATATTTAAAAATAGAACGTCTTAAATGAAGCGCGACGGTCGATTCGTTTAATGAGTCAACAGGAAGTTGGGATATAGTTCGTCGCCGCGGTACACAGCATTTCGACGATTAATGCGTCGTCTTGAACGGTTTCAGTGTACACACTGTACTCTCTGCACCGATGCACAGAGTGCAATGTCCCCAAAGTGCTGCGGCGATATAAATCAAGGAAAATTGAAGCAAACAATTAGCTTTTCTTTTGTAAATGTTAATTTCCCACTTCGAACGAGAAACAAATAGAAATTCAACTCCGTTGCTTGGCTTATTATGCACTTCTGCCTTCCGAGTATATATAGCCGGCCCTGCTTTCTTTTTTAATCCTTAATTCCTTGCGCAGTGTTGATAATGCACTAAAATAAGAGCGGAGTAAAATTCCACTTGAAAAAGGCGACTTTTATCATTTTCCGCAGTCCTCCGCGTCCGCGGAGAAAAAAATTTCTGCTCGCCTGCTTAATATTCTGAAACGCTTTCGAACGCGTGCTACTGCTTGATAAATAAATTAGCAGTCGCGAGGATAAGAGTTAATTAAAAAAAAACAAGTACCGAACATTTTCACGATTGGTATCGGAGGCTATCGCGAACTTTTTTTTTTTGCCTTTTCAGGAAAAAAAAAAGAAAGAAAAAGAAAAAGTAACTCCGACGGACGACTTTCGCGAGTTATTGTAGTTTGAAGCAGGCGACGCTTCATGTACGAGTTGCTTAGTTTATGTACGTGATGTGCATAGTATTTCAATTAACGACAAGACGCAGGGCCCTTCGCGCTCGGGTACACATTCTCGAGTAACGCAATGAAATTCTCATTATTGAAGATTCTCTGTGCATTAAGCAGGGCCCCTGATATTAAATTATTTGCATAGAGTTCACTTAACATAATGTACGCGGTCTCGGCGTTAATTGGAAAAATAAAAATAGGAGGCTTCGGATATTTGCGCAAACAGTCTCTCGCGCGGCGGTGTTTTTGCGGAAAATTACATAGAGAAAAAGCGCCGCGAGCTGCTTTCGAAAAAAATGTTGAAACTTTCAATAATGGCCCTTTGTTCGGTAACGCGCAACAGCAGCAGCGCGCCCTTTAAAGAATTTTACGTCGCGTTCGAAGTCATTATATTGTAACGCGATAATGAAATAGCATGTAAAATATATTAACGCGAGGCTTCGCTTTCGCCGCACTCTGAAGCTAAAAGCTTATTATCAATTCAAATTGTGATTGCCTTACAAAGTAAAATATTATAAGGTTATAATTACTTACTAAATGTAAGCTTCGTAACTGAATCAATCACTCTTCGCGTCGGCGGGCTAAATCTCGGTTTTTTCAACAATTATCGCGTAAAGCATTAAGTCCTTTAATCAATCAGATTTCAGGAAAATCTTGATAAAATTAATTTACAAATGAATAAAGTGCTCTCGTAAATTACGTTACAAAATTAATTAAAATTTTATAATTGAAAATTATCATAAACATAAAGTTTTCCCCGTCGTAAAAGCCAATAAAATACATTATTTTAGTACAAATATTAATTTAAATCAAAGCGAATTAATTTCATTAAAACAAAATGAGTAGCTTTTACGAGTAGCTTTCGGGGGCATCAAATGATTCGACGCTCGGCCCTCGATTAATTAACAAAAAGTCAAGAAATTACGCGAGAGGGTCAAAAATTAATACAAAGCTCCACATTCGTCGTGCTCTAAGCAAGTGTGTACGCGATCGCGAAGGTACTTTAAATTAATAATGACAGAACTTGCCGAGTGGGGGGGAGGGATGGCGGCAGGTTATTTGAATTCTTGCGTAACTCTAATTCCTAAGTAGGTAGCGGGACAGTATTAACTTTGCAAACAACACGTCCCAACGTGTTGCTCGCATTCTGTCGCCCCCGGAGGGGTAGTGGTGGGGGGTGGGGGGTGGGGAGGGGGTGTCCGGGCATTTGCCTTATTTGCTCGGAAATTTTGGGAAAATCGGCAACAATGCGCCTTGAATTATTTCGAGCATCATTGTTGTTATGGCCGCGCTGCCTTCAATTATCGAATACCAACAATTAGCTACTGGTTAGCCACTAGCTACTGGCGAACCGCTCTCGACTACTCCGGCTAATCAGGAGCGTCAATCGCATACTTGCCGCTCCGCTAATCCATATTACATTGCGCTCTATAATTGCGCGTCGCGCGCTATTTCAAGACGCCAAAGGCCCTTTTCCCCCCCACCCACCGCGGCGCGGACCGCTGCATTCGCAGACGAAGAAATACTTCGACCGCTGCCTCAAAAAATTAAGCGAGCGGCTCGTTGAAAAACGTGGAGGATATCGCGGGGTTTACTTGAAGAATCGCCACATTTGGAGTTTGGGGGGACACGTCGGCTGGTCCAAGTTCCGGACGTGTTCGCCGTCATTGAAAAGTCACGTTTGTCG
>UCOM01003887.1:0-15084 GCA_900474385.1 Ormyrus pomaceus
GGGGCCCCGGGGGGGGGGGGGGGGGGCTGAAATCGAGAAAGAGGAGACACTTGAGTAGCGCGCCTGCATATTTGCCGACGTTTTTCTGCCTGATGTTTGAGAGACAACGTTTACGGAAGTACTAAGGTATTCCTACTGAATTTTACATTTTTTCCCCGGCGAACTTACGGGCGCGAGACTGCAGGCCCGACGTTTTTAATTTGAAATTCGCTGAGGAGGAATTTCCTTGAATGAAGGAACTCGGGGGCAGTCGAGCAGCTTTCGGTAAAGCTGTATTTTATTTGAGTTGGACAGTTGTTTTAATTAAAAAGAAAAATTGAATTATTAATTGCTGCAATACTTCAATAACGTGATAATTAACGAAGAAATTTTTATTTAAAATTAATACCTGTTTCAATAAAATTTATTTTACACGTTGATTGAAATTTAAAATATCGACGGTATTTAATATTTACATGTAAATGCTTTATTCTTAAAAATAAATGTAGCGTATAATCGTTTTTCGTTTCATTGATCACTAAAAATTACTGAAAAATGAAATGAAATTTTAAAAATAAAACTGTATATATATATGTATAAGAACAAATTTAATATCACAGTAATAAAACTATCAGAAACAAGACTTTAATCGTAATTTTCGCGAAGGTTATATCGACAATAAAACGACAAATAGAAAAGCAAGAGAAATGCTTTTACATCCCGTAGAATATCCATCGGCGACGTAATCCCTTATGCTCGGCGATCTCCAAATCGTCCGGGACGATAAAATCAGTCGAGCGCGTCGCGAACTGCCAGAGAGCCAGACGATTTCGCAAAGTAAGACTCGCGAATAAAAGAGAAGGCGCGCGCAGGTACGGACCGTAAAAGTAAAGAGCGCCGTTTGTTTGTTTGCTTTTAGGCCCCGCGCGTCTCGCCAAAGGGACGCGGAGAAACGCAAAAAATATATGCTCTCGCGCACAAAAGATAAACAGAGATGGAGAGGGAGGGGGGCACAAAGCGAGAGACGAAATCTTTGTAGCTCTCGAGCATAAAGGAGTTATCTCGAGGGTCGTTCTCAATTATGGGAGAAAATCTGCGTTGCGCCTAATATTTTATTACTCCGGAGCCTGTTCTTTAAACGAGGAGGAGTTTTGTATCCGTGCTCTTGATGCGGGAGGTAGACTTTGTTTTTTGAAATATTGATGCGTTCTTGCGAGATGATGGCAGGTTTACAAGCGGAACTCTGAATGCTAAATTGTGTGTCACTGCTGAAGTCAGAGCGAAAGAGAGATCTGACTGGATGCGCGCGTCATGCACCGATAATATCCATTAATTAACCAGCAGAAAGTGTTCGAAATGATTCAGAAACTTGACTTTTGATGTCAATCTTGCTGAATAGTAATTTGAGTAAAATTGGAGATTTCCATCTTACCCGTCAATTATTACTGGTAGCTTAAAATTTAATACAGTATATATAGCTCGCAATAATTATAAGCAATATAGTTTATTATGTATCAATGAACAACAATATTCCTAACATTGAGCAGCAAATGACGTATTCCTACCGGGCACTTTTGAAAACCCGAACAATAACTGTCCCACAAACCATTTGAAAAGCTTCGCCTGCTTTAATTAATACTTCAGTCGGCGTCTCCCGAGTCACACGCGTACTTCATACAGAGAGGGAGAGAGAGAGAGAGAGAGAGAGAAGTGCACCGTCGAAGGCCAATAAGTCGACGATGCCATTCCGACTCTCTCCGCATGCGAGCTGCGCTTGAAGGGGCGACGACGCGCACCGCGCAGGCGCGCGCATGTCCGACCCAATTGTGCCGGGGGTTTGAAGGAAGCTTTCATACACCTGGGCTCTTTAAAGACGCGACGGTGGCGCCTTAATAAGGGGGGAGGGGGAGGGCGCGGAGCGAGAAAAGAAGGATTAGGTCATTGAGGCCGAGGAGCTGCGGATTGAGCTAAAGAGAGCTTAGGGAAAGGAGAGAGCCGCGCGCGGGCCATTTCTCCCCCGCGCGCGGCCGGCTATTTCTCTCCCCGGGGAGCGCTCCGCGCGCGAGATTTTTCAGGCGGGCGCCGGGAGCGCGACGCGCGCGCGCGCTTTGTGCAATTTTCTCATTTCTTAAAAAGCCCGCCGAGCTCCGGCTTCTTGTTCTGCAGACGCGGGCTTGCGGCTTTTCACACTTTTCTAACTGACGCTTCTTGCTCGCGGTGACGGATGCTGAATTATTTTGTCTGATGTTAATTGTACGCTTTTTTTCTGTTATTATTTAGTTTTATTTAAAATTCATTCATTCGTCGTTTTTGCGGGGAAGAAATTTTTTGAAAATTTAAAAAAAGAATTTAAAAAGCAGAAAAAATCGGGAATACCGCATTATAACGGAGAAAGTTCAGATGCAAGATGCATTGGCATGGAAACGTAAAACACGAAAATTACTTTCGATTGAATTAGTTTTAAGTACACGGAACTGCAGCAAGAGGAAATTGGGGTTTAAGCTCTTAAATATATGCAGTCTAACCGATCTCGGGCATAATCTACTTACGGCAGGTTGTTGTTTCCCGAACTTTCCGCGAACAAGTATAGTTATGGACTAAAATCTCGAATTTTGCTGGCGGTGATAGAGTTGAAAATTAAATCGAACAAAAGCTCTTCGAACGAGATTACGCCCCAAAGTTTTTCGCGCCCATTATGTCCGCAGACCTTGTCATCAACCTATTTTTTCGCCCCTGAAACTTCGCCTGGATACTTCTCTTTTTTTTTTCGAATTTCCCGCGGGACGAGTCGCGTCTGCCGTCTCGCTCCCTCTTTCTCCCCGTCGACTTCCTTTTTCCCTTCTATTTTTAAAATCGAACGCTTTTTTCTATTATCAGAATACCGAGGCTGCAGAGATGTAACGAACGCTCTTCTTTAGAAAGTATTCTTCTTGCTTTTTTTAATATTCATGTATATAGTCTATAGATAGGCTGTAAACAGGCCATAAGAAGATCCGATCACTTGATACCTACGAGCTGACACTCTATGCAATTTTAATATGTTATTCATATAATGCCTTATTATGAAACGTACTTTGAATAACAATGTTAACAACCTTTCGTCATTTTAAAGAAATAATTCATTTTTATTTTTAAGCGTAAGAAATGCAAATGAAAAAACTCTACGTAATATAAATGAAATCAATAATAGAATGCTGAGAGAACGATTGCACAGATTAAAAGTAAATCACTCATTGCCAACTGCGTAGCACGATATATTTAACAGCGCAATTTGTGTAATAGTAAAATGCAACGGGTCGACCATTGTAAGCGTGATGTAACCCAGCCTCACTCCTCGTTACATTTTTACAGTACATTGGTCACGCAACGTGCTTGCATCGTTTCAATCGCGATATCAAACGCGAAATTCAAGTGGGATCAAACCCTTTTACGTGGAACTAGCTTATTGAAATAAAATTTCATTTACAATCAGATCTAATTTTAGCAATGTTAGGCTTTAGAATTTCAATTTGAATACAAACGCTTTCAAAACTTTTAAAAATTTTACTTAAAAATTACTTGTATATAGAACCTTCGATTGAATTAAATCTGGCCAAGATTTAGAATTCATTGACAATAACAGCGTTTGAAGGTACAACCTTGTTAACTGATTCCTCGAAACCGATGCTATTTCAAGATTTATCAAACAGCTAATTCCAGCAGTGTCTCTCCCAAATGAAATAACTTCAAAACCTGCAATCATTCATCACCTTTTCAAAGCTTAACCCGTCAGCCATGCATCTTACTTCCGTAAAATTTAATATAAATTACTCCGAGCGTTCGGTCAGCGTCCCGCGTCCTCATTGCGAAGCTCGTCAGGATTACGGCTCGAAATCGCGTCCCGAAACTTATTTACCCCCGCTGTAATACGCGTTGCGCTCTCGGCGCGTGTTATACACATATATATATATATCGAGCGAATGGAAAATCGTTGAACGCCGAGAGATTTGAATGGCGCTCGCTCGCTTTTGCCGGTTTATAATTAGAGTAAGGATTGTTCGCTTATGTGCCGGGGATTCCGATTGAAAGCCGACCTCGATCGTTCCCTTCCAGAACCGCGCCCGATTAATTGAATTGACAGCGAGCGCTGTTTTTTTTTTGTCTTTTTCATTTTCGGACAATGAGGCCCGGCTTTCGGAGGATAATGAGAGCCGCCCGGGAATAGCATATCTTCCGCGTGATGCGTTACGAGCGAAAGCTACTTAGCGACGAGATGGATTAAGGGGATGGAGTTTCAATGCGATGCTTGTTCAATGGATTAATGAACTGTTGTTAGATCTCCTCGAAGCGAATCGAATATTATAGCCGATTGTTGTTTTTCACCCTGCCAACGATTATTGAAGTTTCGCAAAAAGTTGGAAATATTATGTATCTCTCGGAGAAAAGTTCGTTCGTTAGGCAGTTTGATAAAGGGGGGTAAACATTATCATTAAACGTCGATAGTCGCGCTCAAAGCGCGCCATCAAACTATCCAGCTTGCACTTAGAATAATGAAGCGGCGCATCCAGCTTCATTAACTTAAAAATCCTTTCAGCGACCGAGCGACGGGACATGTTCAGAGTCACTTGGAGCTCCCCTTCCCTTCTTAAAAAATTCAGCGGCCCCGAGTGTATCTCGGCCCGTGTATTTAATTATTTTCGCTTCCGCGAAATTCAGAGCGGAAAGGGGATTAGTCCGCGAGAGAGATTCGCCGCGGCGGGGGACGGAGGAAGGAGCCGTAAGAAGGCTGCACAAAAGGCTCGACCGACAGAGCAGAAGATGAAAAACGAGGAGGGAGGTTTACTGCCGGCGTCGGGGTATCGGTGTCGCGTTCGATTTTGCGCTTTGCGCGCCCAGGTGTATATATGTGTAGGTCGTCGAGTGTGCTTCAGGCTTGGAAATCCGACTTGAGAGAGAGTTGCAGTTTCTCTTGATTCCAGGGGACGCATTTACGTTGTACGGGTGGAGCACGAAAATCGCCGAGATGACCGAGGGGAAGCGCGTGGATTTATCAGAATTTCAGAAACTTTTTGTCCCCCGTTTACGCATTTAACTTTAAACAGAAGTAATGAGAATTTTGTTTTAGTAAAGTTCATTACAATTCTTTTACTTTACATTAATATCTAAAAAGGTGCACCGAGTAAATAAAGTTTTTAAATTTATTAAAATTCAAGAAGCGTGTATTCCTAAACATCAAATTACTATTTTATATCTTCGTCAAAGAGCTCACGTTAATCATAAAGAGCAAACATAAAAAGCAATTACTGTGCTCTATATTCCAAAAAATAAAAAAAAAGTATCTAAAGAAAATATTTTTAATAAATAATATTACAATAGAAACAACGTTCTAAACCTAAAAAAAAAGGCCGTCGCCGCCTCGAACATGTGCGTGACTCGAGCCGCAAAAATATTTACCTAATTACTCCGTTTCGTCAAACGCAAATAAATCCATCAGGCCGCCACATCTGGAGTAGCTCAGCGCCTCCCCCGACGACTCAGCTTTTTCTCTCTCTCTCCCAGCCAAGCCATGTGGCAAAATCCAGTCCTCCTCCGCGCCGATTCTAATTCCGCGGCTGCGGCGGCGGCGGCTCGCGATGGCTTATCTCCGGGGAAAAAAATCTGATAGCGCCGCCATTAATCATCGCCCGGCCGAAATTCCTTTCGGCTCCGAGGCTCTCTCGCGAATTATTCGAATTCGCGCGCTGAGTTATTGCCCCGAACGCTAATCGTCGCCGGGAGGAGGAAGGGGTGGAGGGGAAGGAGGGAATCGTCATCGATCACCGAGCGCCGGTCGGGGGATGAAAGTCTTGCGCGAAATCCCGAGAGAGGGCGGCATGCGCCTTCCTGCCGCGGCTTCGGTGAATTTCAAACTTTGAGAATTTTTGAACTGCCTGGGGGATTACCGCCACGGGGGAGGGGGCCGGGCTTTTAATTTTGATGGTAATTTTCGGATATGCCGGGAATTTTGGGGACTCCGGTGGGATTGAATTTTGGAAATTGTTCGGTACTTTATAGTCAACAGATTTGTAAAATGGAACGAATCTTCTATTAAAGCTCGCGACCTTTCAGCACAGTCAAGAGAAATTGACCCGATTAATTGAAAGCTCGAAAAGGAAAAGCCGTCGAATGCGCGCGAAACGTGTTTTATTCTTTTCCATTGAACGCACACATCAGTCAAAACGCGGAGCAGTCTAAAGTGCGTGGCGAAGCCCTCGGCTATGCAAATAATTAATCTTGACCTCGATATTCATTCGCGTCCCCGCGCGCGAGCGCGAGTATCGCCAGCCGTTCGCGCGAGCGCATCACGCGAACTTTTTGCAACTCTCCGACGGAGTACTTTAACGCGTGCGCTCCACTTTCGTTTCTGCTTGTTTTTTTTTTCTTTTTTATCTGCCACCGGCGCCCGAGTCCTTTGTCGACGCGGCTCTCGGGAAACAGAACGCGCTCTAAAAGCTCGAAATTCATGCGAAAAAATAAAAACGATCCCGCCGAAATTGGCCGCGAATTATCCGAGGCAACAACAATTGCTCGAACAAATGGAATTCCCGGAGACGCGGAGCGGACAGTTAGGTTGAAGGAACTTACCCGCGAGAGAATTTGCATAATTTTTTAGATTTCTAGGCGAATAAACGCGAGCGAGGCGCAAAAGTGGCAAGCAGGCGGTGTCTACGCGATGAAAATATTTTGGTAATGCGTGTTCTTGGAAGTGCTTGCTTGGTACGTGCGCGGAAAACAGAAAACCAGTTTGAGAGACTCTCGCGCGCCGGGTTTTGCGAGATTTAGCGGTTTCATAAAAATTTAATTAGATCGCGAGTACAGTTACGAAGATATTACAAAGATAAGGAATTTGGTAATCTTTGTAACATAATTTCTTATTCATTCGAGATCGATATTCGCTTATTATATCGTCCAAAAATGCGAAATATTTCATCCAATATGCAGCACCTGGCATTACTTCACAATAAACCATAAAAAAGCAACAAACAAGCACACAGCAAGCTTCCTTAGACTCTAACGAATGACAAAATTAGGAAAAAAGCAAGACTGCGCCCCGTCGTCGCAGCGACAGCGGCAGTAGCATACATTCCCCCCGCGGATATGCGACTACGAGGCAAATAAGACGAGGAGGAGCGTCGCCGCTACTTACAAAGGGCGCGTAGAAAGTCGAGAGAGAGAGAGAGAGAGAGACGCGAAAGGGCCGCTAAGGGAGGGAAATGGAAAAAACTCGGCCGACACAGAGAGGGAAGGCAAAGAGGGCAGTGTGCGGCTGCGTGCGCAAACCCGAGCGGCGCTAAATTGGCGCATGCCCGCAGGACTCGCAGGATAAAATGAAAGAAGTGCCCGACGAGAGAGGGACGCCTCTGCTTGGGAGTCGCTCAGGCTCCTGACCTTTGGAAAAATTAATTAATTATACTGCCGCTGCTGCTTTTGGGCTTTTAGCTGGCTTGCGTGTTTCGCAGCTTTTTTCGACGGGACTCCGTTCGGGTGAATTCTTGGTTATTAGATGTGCATTTTGCAGGGTTTGTAATGCGGTTCGGGATTATTTTTGTAACTAAAATTACGTAACGACGCGAATTCTGGATGTGGACATTGCGTTCAAACTTATAGTAGTCTGTTTAGCTCGGAAATTACAGTTACTTACGACTCCATTGTAGCTAACCAGCAATTTTTTTCCAGGATAAACAACAAGAAAATATCTCCTGTTACGTAGTCTCTCCTATTAGCACTACACTCGAGCTGCCTTCATGAATCAATGAAACAATATATTTATATTCTCCGGCTTCAGCGACGCAACTTTAAACTAAAACGCGGAAATTAATAAACACCGGCGAGAAAAGTCGAAAACACAAAAGCCGAAGCAGCCAACTTTCCGAACAAAAGTTTAGGCGCGCAAGTTCAGCCTCGTATACGTATATCCATTATCCGCAGGCCGTTTGATTAACGACTGTTTAACCGGGCTTTTCCGGCCGCTGCTTGGGGATTTCGCTTTTAGGCGCGAGGTCGTACGTACGTAATAATTAGGCGTTCGAAATGAGTTTGTTGAGCTGCGCGGCTCTCGCTCGCGGCGAGCGCCTCGAACGAGGACTTGTTTTGAGCGTCGGGCGCGACGTCGCCGCCGTCGGTGCGGGATATTGAAATTTCTGGCAGAATCTCAAAATCAATGTGTACTTTGAGAGAACGAGAAGTGCCAAAATCGCCGATGTGAAAAACGTATATAAGGCGAGGAGCCGCTTCAAGGAGGGATTTTTTTAATTAATGCTACCGACCGTAATTCGCCTCCTCTTCCCTTTTTTTTTTCACCCCCGAAATTATTGTGTCAGTTTGTTGGACCGAGTTTCCCGAAATAATACCAGGCGCTCGTTTGTTAAAGGCTTCGAGCAATTGCGGGACTATTTTTCTTCGATATCTAGATGCGAGAGTTAAACGGCAGAAAGTTTTTTGTTTATAATTAAAGTCGCTATCTATATTGAAATCTCTGGCTGCAGTGTGTAGTTTTGCGGAGCGGCTGTGAGATAACGTTTAGTTACAGAGAGCTATTCTTTTTTTTTTTTCTTTTTTTTTTTGTTAAATGAAAACTTGCAGCACTCACCTCTGATCCACGTGACTACTGCATTTCATGAGAGAACGAAGCTCGTCACTGGAAGTACCAAGGTGGTTATGATCTGCGTCACTTTTTGTACAACATATGGCCGTAGTTTCGTGCGCTAGATTTTTTTTCTGAAACAGAAAAACAAAGAAACTTTAGTCTGACATAGTTTTATTTAAATATTGTGCAATGGAGTAAAGTAACTAGAAAATACGCAAACTGTTACGTTATCATCAGTGAACTTTTTTGTTTTATAAATTAAGTAACTTTAAATATGGAGCAGCTGTTTTCCTTACAAAAATCTGTTGTTTAAATTGAAAAAAAAAACCTTTTAAAATAGAACTACTCGAATTTGGACATTGATATTTACAATTATTGTTAAATCTAAAATTTTTAGTTTTCATATAAAAACTAAAAAAATTGAAATTAAAATTTCAAAAATCTGCACCGCTCCAACCAAGGCAATGCCATTAAACTACAAGCATAAATATTCCCGAAAGCTCTTCCAATAAAAATATTACTATCACTGCTTTAACAAGCTGAAAGCCCAAACTGAACCGTCAACAACTTGAAAATCCTCGAGTCAAAATATTTCCCTCCTCGAAACGTTTTTCGCCGAGGAGCAGCAGCAGCAGCAGCGCAAACTTCATTATTTTACAAGTGGCACGGATAACGGCTTCGCTCTTCCTCTCTCTCACTCTCCCGCGAACGAAGAAAAAAGCACCAGGAGCCGGGCTGGAACTTCAGCGACGAGGAAAAAAAAATAAACATCGCGCGACGCGCCGTTTGAATAAATTCAACGGCTAGAGAGAGAAGGAAAGAGAGAAAACTAGCCGGCAGTGGCCCGCATTATATCCCGGGCTCGCTTTTTATCTCCGTCGGGAGAGACGAGAAAAAGAGCAGGACGAGGATATTCAAAAGTTATGCGCAATTTTTCATCCCGCGACGAGGCGCCCGCGACGCGAATGCTTCGGGATATCTGAAGCCTAATAATGCTCCTTTTTACGGACTTAGGGATAATTATTTTGACCGAACGGCTGCGACAGGCAGTTTCGCACTTTATTCCAAAGTCCACTAACGACCGAGTTTTATCGCCCGAGTTTTGACGCTTTTAAAATTTCTTAAAGCAGGACGATATATTTTAAAAATTTGCTGTATTTATAAAAAATGTTGTTCTCGAGGCTTTGAAATACTTGTCTTCCGTGATTATAACCATAGCAACAAAAGTATCATCTAAACCCCGAAATAAAGCGAAAAAGCGTCATTAAGCTTCCCGACTCATAAAAAGTAACTCCTCGCGCATCCCCCTTCTTCATCTGCATGCATTACTTCATCTTCCCGGGCGGCGAAGCTCGGCTAACATTACGCAGCGGCGAGAGAGCCGATAAAAGCGTATCGGTCGAATAAAAAGTGCCGCCGCGCGTAAATGGCAACATTCGCTCTCTCCCCCTCGTTCGCTTCGCGTTCACGATGATTTCGAGCGGGGGGAGGAGAGACACACCCGTCCGTATCACTTTGCGCATAATAATGCCCGGAGACGAGGAGGGGAGGCGCCCGAGCAATTCCATAAATCGAGCCGTAACAGGGCCGCGTTAATTTAGCCGCGCGGCGCCTCCGGAGGAATGCCTGATCGCCTTTTCGGAGCGAGATACACACGTGTCTATCTCTCTCTCTCTCTCGGCCGCTCGAGCTCTCGATGTTTAGACGGGAGAGTCTAAACTGTCGGGCTGCGGTTAGCGGCGTGTCAATGAGTGAGCGGCCGGTCTTTCGACTCGGGGCTGGAAATTTATTTTTCTTTGCACTCCTGCGGGAAAATTATGGGCCTTTTTTCTGGCGAGTTTCGTACAATGAAAATAATTATCTCGAGGAGAAGATGTTCGGAACGTTTTTTTCGAAATGTTTCGCTTCGGTGAAGTAAGAATGACGGTTTCACAAGTCTTGCATTAATGCGCTCACCGAGCTTAAATATTTATAAATAGTTATCATTTATTTTCATTAAATCGAAAGAATACTTTATTATTAGTATAATTAGTTTGTATTCTTCAATTTTGATTAAATGATTTATCTCGAGCGTTGCGCAGAGCACCGCAGCTCTCGGCTACGTGAGTCGAAACGTCGCTGCCAGTTTATTACTATATATACCGTTCAACATCCACGCACTGCAGATTTCGTTTTACACAACGCGGCACTCCGCATGCCGGGAGCACACGTAGCTTTGTAATCATTTTCAATCCCCCCCCCCCCCCCCCCCCCGTCGCGTTTTTTCTAATTAATGCTGCATGCAGCATTTTTTAATAATTGCATACGTTTTTGCAAAAGAGAGTCGAGGGTCCAAAGGAGAAAATAAAATCTTTATGAAGGTAATTTCGCGCAATGCTTCAAAGCTCTCTTCGCGCTTTTCTATTAGGTCTCTTCGTCCGCGGCGGTTATTTTGTCGTTTAGTCTCTGCGCGATATTATGTTTACTTTTTAAAAATGTTCCGCTGGAATTTGTTGGACAATCTTTTAAGCGGCACGATGAAAACAGCGTTTATCTTTACTTTTACGTGCTTTCGAGCGTAAAGCTGAAAGCAAAATTGTAAAATTTTTCAGAAATTAACAATCATTTCATCGTTTTCGCGTACATTACCCATTTTACATCGTCGACCGGTCACTTAAATGTATCTAATTTCAGATTTCATTCTAAAAGCAACAGACTGTTCGTTTCCGCATTTAACATTTCTATTTCACCTTTTTATATCATCGTTTCAAGATTTCGTGCCCTATTTTTAAATCGTTTCAGCCACGGCAAACAAGTATAAAACCTGCTCGAAACGTCAAACGTCGCCGTTTCATCAAAAAGCGGACGGCCGAGCGAGACGCTCGTCTAAAAATTTATCAAATTTCACGACTAATTGCGAGGATAATGAAACAATCGCGGAAGCGGCGCTCTCGTAAAAGCGTCGGGAGCCAGCCACGCCTCAGCCTCGCCTCGGAGAGCAGCAGATTTCCTCAAGGACGGCTCTCGGCTTTGGCAGGGCTCGGGCCGCCGCGCGCTCAAACAAAATCTCGAGTCCCGCTCTTCTTTTCGATTCGCGCGCGGAACGTGACCGGGAGCCGAGTGCCCGACGCCTGATTGAGGCGGTTCGGAAACAGTTGCGAGGTGATGATGGGGGTTTTTGGAAGCGCTTTGAAATTTTAGTTTGCGTGATTTCGAAGCTGGGAAAAGCAATGTAATAAAGGTTGTCAGAAGATATCACTGTGTCTGTTGTGTATTTATATTTTATTTAAAAAAAAGCCGATGTTTTGGTAAAAAATTTAGATAAACATTTTGAATTACTTAGTAACTAGAGCGATATTAACAGAGACCAGTTGTATCCTTCCATCACCCTTCATCGTCATACATTCGAGAGCTGTCAACAATATCCACTCAATTGATAATAAATAAAACTATAGTTTTAAGTTTTTCTCGATATGAAATTTTTGATTGACATGTATAATCAAGAGATTTCCTCTGTTATTTATTTAAACCCTAGTTAATAATCCAATATTGTTTTATCGAAGAATCGTTTTTAAAACATAAACAACACTTTATCAATTCTCTAGCACACTCCTCTCCATCGAAAAAGAAGATGAAAATTCCAACTAAACCGACCCCATCTCCCGAGCCAGCTTTTTAATACACAAGTCCGAAGTACGCCCCCGTCGGCTCATTTACTCGCCGACAATGAACGCGAAGGAATACCGAGTTCCTCGGAAACAAGAAGAAGCATAAAAAGTTTTTTGGAGGCCAACCAATTCGCCCGAGACAAACTCCAATTTCGTCTTCGCGAGGAAGAGGAGGAAGAGGCGGAGGAGGACGATGTCCCGCGGCCATCGCCGGGATTTCGGCCGACTAATACACGTGTAGACCTGCTATTTTGCCCCTGGGGCCTAACCTGATACACCGCAATTTAGACCGCCAAATAGACGGTTATATCTGCTCATAATGAGTGGACTCGAAAGCGAAGCCGATAAGCGAGGGGAAGTTTTTCGGGGATCTGGTAAGTGATAAATGCCTTTGTTGTTTGGCCTTGGATTAGAAAAAAGGCCCGAAGTAGGTTAATATATTCATGGTGGGGCAAAGAAAAGTTTGAGGGAGCATTAGTGCAGTTTTTCTACAGTTAATACAGGAGCTTTTACAATTATTTAGTTACGAAACTGTACAGCGTACTTTCCGCAAGAGAATGTTCTCTCATCCCAACAAAATTTAGTAATAAATATAAATGAGAGCAGCAGATTATGCTTTCCCACTTTCACTTTTAGGGAAGGAACATTTTTAAAAATTCGAATCGAAATCTCGCAAAACGGAGCCTCGGCCTTTAGCCGCTTGAGAAAAATGACGCTCTCTCTCTCTCTCCGCTTTCATCGGCGGCGCAAGAATGTGTCTTGCAGCTTCTCCCTCTTCCGCGAGTGCTTTGGCCGCGAGGACGAGTGCAAGCTATTTCCGTCCCACCCGTTATACCTACGCATTTAATTTGGGATTTGGGCTTCGACTAGACAGCCGCCGCCGTCGTTGGCATGACAGCCCGTGTCTCTTGGCAGCTCTTCTCATCTCTCTCTCTCCCCCTCCCCTCCTCCTCCTCCTTCCTCGCGGTTTCTCATAATTCTACCTCCCTGCCTACTTATCCACCTCCTGCATCTGGTTATAGCTTCTCGCGCTCGCGCTTCCTCGTTTTTTTTCTACTCCGCGCGGCGGCGGGCGACGTTACGTCAGGAGCCGCGTCAAAATAAAAATATGACCAGCGAGAGGTGAAACGGGATACGAGAGTTCGCGCGGACCGAGGGGGCACTTTTCTTTTGATTTTCCACTTGTTTCGTAGACGCTCGGCTACTGTCCTGTAAGTTGTCTTTCAAAAAAGTGTTACTCGACTTTCATTCATTAAGTCATTAAATATGTTAGCGCGAGCTGCGGGAGAGTGGTTTAAAAGCTTTTTTTTTAATGTAATTTTGAGGGACTTTTGAAAAATCTCGTTTTAACTGGAAAAAATTCGCCGCGTTGCCAATATTCCTTCGAAACAAAATATTGTTTGCTAAGAATGTAATAAAAATACGTTCTTTCAAAAGAATATAAATAAATAATACAAAGTACCATGAATTTATTTATAAAATGTCGATAAAAAGCAATATTGCGACTTTAAATGATTAATATGTTTAACGACGTTTAAATACCGGTGCTTGATTTTGAAAATTAGAGGCTTCATTTTAGTTTAGACTATCTTTAGAATATTTTATTAAATTCCTGCTTTTATCATCCCGGATTATAACGTTGACATTGATAAAGTATCACAAAAAATTTTATTGAATATTCTGAAATCATTATAACTCAAAGAACAATGATATAGATGATGAATTTAAATAAAAAAAAATTCAAGGTCCTATACTGAATAAAATACTAAAATAATTTGATACATTTTTTAAATGTTACGGCAAAGACCTGAAAAAAGAGGACTCCCTCTTTTATAAGCTATAATAAAAATCAAACGACCTAAAATTTTTTATAATTAAATTGTGGCTTTAAAGGGTAACTAAAATGGAAAATAGTACAAAAAAAAAATAAGTCAATTATGACAAATAATTTAAAAATTGCAAAAAAACCACCTTTCATAAAATGAATATATAAAAGCATAGATATTAAAATGATTATCGATATAAGGCAACGTGATGCAAATCTTTTCTGACAAAACTATTTAAATTTGCAAGAAGTGCATTGGGATTTAATTTCAGACATTAGGACAAAAAATCTTAAATAAAGCAGCTGCACTAAAAAATGTTTTGAGAACGGTAAATTCACGTGTATCGTAAATATAAATTTATGTACATTCCGCCATTATACGGGCATACATTAAACGCTAGAACTAGTTAATACCGGAACATGATGTAATCAAAACTGATATTACAAATAAAGGTATTATCCGATGTGCGCTATCTGATTATTATGATCCGATGCGTATAATGTATATTACTTTATGGTACAATTAGGCGATCAACATTGCTAGATAATTAATTAGGTTTGCGCAATCAGAGCCGCGTAATTCAGTTCCGAAATCAGCCGTGCAATTTTCCTATTTTTAACGATCGCTAACGAACCCACAACCGCAACACTTTGTTCGAAAGGACGTTCCATCAAGTTTACCAAAGCAAAGCTGCTCCTAACAAGTGAAGTTTACGCTGACAAAAACACTCGACCCGGTAACTTTCCCGGATAATTTTCCAAAGCTCGGTGAGATCAATGCACCGCACGGAAATCCCCGTTCGGAAAACTGCATCTCTCTCTCTCTCTCGTTCCGCGACAACAAGCGGCTCTCGTCCTTCCTCCGCCTCTCTCGCAAAACCGATGGAAACTTCGGCCAAAAAAAGCGGCCGCTCGAAATCCAAGGCTCGGCGCGTACGTAATAATATAAACGCGGGATAAAAAGCGCGATTAATCGCGCGTCGCACTCTACTTGTTCCAGCTTGAAAAAAAAAAAAAAAAAAAAAAAA
>UCOM01003888.1:0-15089 GCA_900474385.1 Ormyrus pomaceus
TACAATATCAAAGTTTGACTTCTTAATTTTTTTTTCAGTTCATAAAAGTGAACTTTATAACATATATCATCACGTATGTAATCAGATGATAGTTAAATATATTAAGAATTTTTTTTTAAAGTTCTTTATTTTGGTTCACAACTACCTTAAACGACGACTGTCAGCTCCCGCGACTTTGCACCTCCCGGAACCAAACCCCAAAATCCCAAGTTCCCGGGAAAAACTCCCGAGCGACAAGAATGCAATTCGAAACAATGGAGCCGCGAAACGTGATTCATACGCAAAATATGTTGACACTCATCGAGATTTGGCACACTGTCGCAACTCTTTCAAGATTCGCCAAGGTCACGGAGCACATTTCGCACAATCGCGCTCCACCGCGCCGGATAAGATTTGCGGCTCCGCGGCGAGCGAAAATATTCGGGCGAATCGAGGTATATGTATACGCGCGTGTGCCTGTCGCTGGTACCGAGAGATTACCGGGGGACCTTTAAGGCTGCCCCCGTGGATTTCGAAAGTTTCCGGCGAGGAGGAAAAGTCGGCGATTCTGATATGGGCGCTTTGAAGGCGGGTTGGAAGCTGGTACTTTGACCTTTATTTGGGGAGTATCAAATCATTATGCGTGGCCTAATTATTGAGTAATCTTATCGGTTTAAAGTCCAGCGATCATTTGCACATTTTGTTTACAATTAATATCGCCATGGGTTATTCAATCCCTCACGTGTTTTTCGGACAGTTTTGTAAAATCAATTTCGCAGCTTCGCAGATGAGCTCGGCAGGTAAATTTATTTATTTGTTTGTTGCGAGGATGTAATTTTATTTTATTTTAACTGCTATTTAAGGAGAATAATATTATTATATACATTTCGGCAATCTAAGGATGGGTCGTTTTATGGCTTTGTTTTTAAATGCTGGGACAGAGTATTTATACGAATCTTCTTGAAGCATGACACATTTTTATTTTAGAAGACTAATTTTTTTAACTTTTTATTCGCTGCTTTTTCTGCCGCCGTCTGTTCCAGTCTGCATAACATGAATGGGCAATAAATTTTCATATTTAACATATCAGCAGATATAATATATTTTCTTGTACTCGCATTTGAAGTAATGCAACTCATCAGTCACTTGACTCTAAATTTAGAGCGTCTTCTTGTATCGGAGAAAGTGCAGGCTGATTTGTAAACGGCCGCAGAAGCATGAAAAGGGGTGACAAGCCGATGCTCGATGTTTCGAAACAAATTGCAATTGCTTTATTCATTTAGAATTTATGATAGTTGCTCATATTTTAATTTGATCGCGAGTTGCGACACGTTTTTTTAGATTGGCGAACACAAAAAATTAATAACTAAGTGTAAGGCACTTTGAAAATTGCTGGATTGATATTTTTCCCCTTTTTCCGTCATTTTTTCACAGAGACAATATTTTATTTCACTATTATTTGTAAAAAATATTATTTTAGAGCTCTTGCGACTTTAACTTGCGATTTTATATAAATAAATCGAGAAGAAAACTGCATTTCCTACTTCGTAGTAACAATACGGAAGCGACTTGAGTATACATCAATGTCAATGAACAATCAATCTTTAAACAACTCATTGTAGAACTTTCACATTGTAGGAGATTAACTTCTGCATTTATCTTTGCATTGCGCCACTAAAAAGCTGGTAAATATTTGACTATTGTCGAATGTAAAAGAGGTGCTTTTTTTCACCTCAAATATTTGCGAACAAATAATGTACTCTTAAACAAAGACAAAATTACTTTAACAAATTGCGATAATAAATGCTAAAAGTACGCGTTGCATTTTAAATAATTCAGTCGATTATCTGTTGAAACAATTCAGGTAAATATAGCTTCATAAATACTCCCTCTTATCTTATACAATCTTTACCGTATCTACCTCAAATCAATTCGACTGCAAACAGCAGTTCATTACCCACGCAGAAGTAAATACGTGTCAAATATACCCCTTCCCCTAACTAACCGATAAAAACAAAAGCCATACCTGCTGCAAGCGCCACCAGCTGCATCCGAGTCCCCGTCACCTGCGTCCCTCGCTGTCCAGCTTCATTTTCGCGAGCCCCGTTCGCCTCCCACGGAAAGCTCGCTCATCCCCCCGTGTCTCCTCTCGCACGGAGATCACTCTCTCGTCCGCTCCTATATGGATATATCTGCACCGCCAAGCGCTGCTGCGCTCGAGCTACTAAAGTTGACCCTCGTCCGGCGCGTGCTATCCTATCTGTGCCGATGTGGGTTAAGTTTGAGATTACCCGCCGTCATCGGCGGCGCGCTTTATCTCTCTCTCTCTCTCTCTCTCGGCGTCTGGCCCCCGCGGGGAGAGAGAGCGCGACGGTCGAGAGACCCTTCGACCGAGGAGGCAGCAGCAGCAGCAGCAGGTCCTCCTCTCGAGCGCGGGACTTTATCTGGCCGGACGACGATTAGAAGAGTCCGCTTTAATGGTGTCAGTGTAAAACAGCTTAAAAACAATGGAATTTGCCGACGGATCGGCTGAGCTGAGGAAGAGAGAGAGAGAGAGAGAGGGAGATAAGCCGCGGCTTTTTGCAGACGCGAGTCTCGTCTTAGAGAATCGATGCTGCGAGGCGGCTCGCTTTTCAGACTGGCAGGTGATGACGGTGGCTGATGGTTTACGCGACTCGCGGGCTGGGAAAGGCTTGGGACGGTTGGGTATTGGGAGCTTGACGGTCTCGTTGACGGTTTGTAAGGAAGCGAGTCTATTTAAAGGTATGAAATGGATACTTTTTAGCATTTTTGTAACGCGAGGCTCCTATCGCGTGAATTTAAAAGTTTTGAACGACGTGCGTAGGCATGTTGGCGTTTAGGAATTTAAATTAGTTTGCTGGTAAGTCTCTGAAAGTTGTGTGTGGTATTCGACTGGCTCGTTCGATTTAAAGCTGTACTCTTATAGAATCGTAAAATAATAGTATAAAAAATATTTCAAGAGCTTCGAATGAAGAAGAAAGTATTATAATAATTTATAACTATCTCTTAAAATGTAAGCTCACAAACTGAAGCACCTAATATTAAAATGCAAATTGCGCCGCGAGTCGCAATGTAAAAAATTAATTAATACATACATTTTATACCATTAATTACTTTCAATTTCGTTTTTTGAACGGGAAATTAATTTTTTAACTACCTTACGAATAAGTTTTTGCGCTGTGTCAAAGAACGTCACCGAGGCATAAATTACAGGAAGTAATGGTTTGTATATCGCCAAGGAAAACCTCGCTAAAAAGTCCATTACGAAATTTAATCGCTCCAAAAAAAAAAATCGCCACGTGTTATCGCTATATATTCTGCATTTCAAAGCAGACACGAGGAACGAGTCCCTCAATACTCCTACAACCGCTCTCGAGCTTAATGATATAATTTCGCATAAACTTCTGGCGAAACGAGGTATACTGAGCGTCCACTCGTACGAGTCATTGACATTAAAGCCGGAAGACAATAAATGCCGGGTTATCGTTCCTAAAACAGCGACGGTCCATAACCGAGAGAGAATAAAGAGACTGGATCGCTTTGCGTACGAAGACCGATAGGTGATTGCGTGTATCTCGGTGCGCTTTTTTTTTCCCCCCGAGGCTTTTAAGCAATGTAAGCAAGTTGCGCGCGGAGCGGAGCAACAATTGCGAAGTTATCCAGTTCTTTTATCAATTGTGCTTCTAGCGTTTTCGCAATGAAAAATTCAGCTCGATAATAGGCGAACTAACGGAATTGACGGCATTCAAAACAATCGTTATCGGCTCCAAATGCAGAGAGCTTTAAATTAGACTTTCATGCGCTCTCGTAAAAACGAAACGAAAAAAAAGGGAAGATTGTTCGTTTTCCGCGTAAACAAAACAAAAATTTATTATCTGCCGTCTCGGAAAAAAGGAAAAGAACGAAGGCGGCGATTTAATTTCATCTTAGAACAACACTTGCCGCTGTTTTTATCTTTCCGAGAATAAAAATCGAAATTTATTATTGACGTTTTATTTATCAGGTACGGTTAATGAAGAAATTACGCAGGTAAAATTTCAAGGTATATATCAACTACCGATAAGAAAGATTTCTAGTTTTTTTTTCTTCTACAAAAACCTGTTTTTATTAACAATTCATGCTAAATCTGCATCCTGTTTCTGAATTATACTTTTCAGTTATTTTATACGAATTGTAATTATCCAAGATTCCACTAAAAGAATTGATTTTCAAAGGTGATTCACTCCCCACTTCTGAATAAAATCAATTTTATTATTTTTCCATTGTTTACAGCTACAAATGCATTGTTGACGAGAATATACGAAAAACAGAATTGATAATACATCCACACAGCGTTCTCTCATTTCCGTCAAAACAACGCGGCGCAACACGGCTTACAAAAACGCTTGAACTCTATGCCCTTTAACTGAAAACGGCAATCGTCCAATCTCCCCTCCTCCGAAAACATACCCGACCATCCTTTAAAAAAAAAAAAAAAAAAAAAACTCCAGCGCCCCGCGGCGAGCACGTCGCGTCTATCAGCAAAATCGCATCCTCGAATAAGTTAACCGCGCCGCGAGAGCGAATAAAGATAAGTCGCTCGCGGGCGCCGGCAGCTTTTTTGCCGCGAATTAGATATGCGCGCGCGTCGCGCAAATCCTCGTCCGCGCGCGAGGATCGCTTTTGTTTCGGCTACCCAAACGGAAAAAAGAGCCCGACCGATACCGAAGCGCCGCCGCCGCGCGCGAAATTCATTATGCAAAAGAATGCGAGAGAGAGAGAGAGAGACCCGTTAGGCGAATAAATATGTATCTCGTCCCCCTCCCGCCGCGCTCATAAATATTTTATTCCCCTTTTTTTTTCGTCACCGGGAAAAAGCTGCTTTCGGATTATTTTAATTGGAGCTTATTTCGGGGGAGGAGAGAGGCGCGGGTGGACGTCCCCGCTAATTGACGCGGCGATGATTTTTTCAGGGGTGGAAAGTGTCGCCGCCGCGGGGTTATGTAATTGAGTTACCGGCTTTGGTTGCCTGGAGAGGGGGATTGAATTAGGTTCTTATTTTTGCGGAGCTTTTGTTTGCCGAGAAGCGCGAGTTAAGCCAATCTAATTACGATGCAAACTCGCTTTAAAAGCTCTTTACGGGTTAATGCTTGTAAAAAGTTTATTTCGTTTGCCGGGGTCCATTCGACATGCATGTGTTTTCCGCGTACAAAAGTGTTATTGTTGGTTGCTTTTGTAACAATTTCAATTTTATTTTTAGCGCAAAAGCTTTTTCAAGGAACAATATACATTGTAAAGTGAGATTATATTTTTCTAGGAAGCAGGTTGATTCAAAGTTTCGAGAATTTTCGAGCTTTTAAAATTTCATTCGCGGGATGTGTATTATTTGCGAGATTGTACACGATCAAGCCAAGCGGTCGGGAATAAAAACCGGGAAACGCAATAATTTGTCGTACAACAACAAAAGGTGGTATTAATAGAAAAACAGATATACATTGGAATAAAATGCAATTTTCTTATTTTTATCCGGGGAATTCTCTCGAAAAATCGTAGGAAAATCCCGTCAAGTAATCCGTAATGCTCTTACCGAGTTATTTGTCCCGAGAAAACGTTTCTATGGTTGGCCTACGAAGTTGGCATTCAAGGACCCTCGAACAACCTCGCATAGACGGGAGGGGGAAAGCTGCATTTTATTCCTCTTCCATTGTCCGACCTCCGAATCTACTTGTGAATTAAAAGCTTCGTCCGGGGAATTTAATAAGTAATTTTTCGCAGATAGTCGATGGACGTTTAACGGAGGATGACGAAAGAATTTGGAAAAAATTATTATTACTATCTTCTCGAAATCTTATTTTTTATACGAGAAATAAACGTAAAAAACCTTTAGCTTTGAACAAATTCAATGATTTATTTGCTTATTTACCTTTTCCCTTTTTCTCGGAAAGTTTGCCGCTTCCCTTTTAAACCATCCCGAGTCTTGGACTTCGCCAACTAATTGTAGCCGAGCTTAGTGCTCTGGAGATAGAGCAGCTTTAGGCTCGAAGAGAGTTTGATGTAGGGTTAGTGCTGTATCTTATCCGTTACCCAATGTATACAAGCTGTCGCAAAATAATTAGTTGATTTAGTTATTGAGTTAATCATGATTAAGACGCTCGTCTCTCTATCTTTCCGATTTGATTAAGCTTTCCTAATTTTACACTTTAAGTGCTTATTGATTATTTGAAACTCTTTAATTTACATTAAGTAGCTTAAAATTCCAGCTCTTTTATACCGTCTGTATTTAGTACTCATTATTTATTGATAAGACTTTTGAATTAAAACTGTAGGTCAATAATGCATAATTGTAAAAAGTTGACTCGACCGAAATACGAGTTGAGACAGACGAAATTCATTCTTCATAAGAATTTTTTCGTCTTTAATAGTTTAAAACACTTTCAACATTTGCGGAGCACGAAAATATCTCACCGCCACGCGCCTTTAAAAGGTCATCGACCAATCGTTTCCTCTTTAACGCCTAAATCACAATTCGAACCCAACAATTCCCCAATTTATGATCCCTAAAAACGTTTGTCCTTAAATCACTATTTAATAAATTACTAAAAAAACACCTCGGACACTTCCACCTCGCCGCGACAAAGCCCTCAAAGAAAAGGCTCCCCCTTCTCGGTTTCCCTGCCCAGCGTATATCTGCCCGATCGTCGAATATTTGCGCGTCTTCCCGGGGGCGGTCAGTCGGGCCTCCTCTCCGCTGCACTCAAATTTACGGGGGTCGCCGCTTTTATTCGCGCGCGGCTCCTCGTCCTTTTTGCAGGTGATTTGGTTAAGAGATTTTTTGCGTCGGCCGTTTGATCTTCCACCCTTAACTCACTCTCTCTCTCTCGGCTCTATCTCCTCGAGCGAGCTTCCGCCCCCCGCCTCCCCCTGCCGCCGCAGCCACTTGGGCGGTAATCTTCCGATATCGCGAGAAGAGGCGAGAGTCCTCCTTTTGCCGGGGACGGGCTGCAGTCGACGACGTCCCGCCGGAGTATATATAAGCCGATATATGAAAAATCTGGGGAAGTTATATATAAGTGAGCTGCGCAGCTCCTTATCCCCTTTGTTGCGCGGCGTGAAAAATTGCCGGGAGCCGAGGCGACGCGGCGGCGAGGGTTAATCGCGGAGGTGAGGAACGCCGGGGACGTGACGCCGGGGAGGTTACAGTCGCATCGATGGCTGCTCGAACGAGGTGGTTCGCGTTAATTGTTACGTCTTGGCGGGGAGACGTGCGGAGGGTTTTTTAAGGGCTCGTTTGGGATTCATGGCTGGCGGTTTAAACTGTGATTTCTGGGGGAGGTGATTCTGTTTCTGCGGAGGGATTTGTTTACTTGCTTTGTAGTTTTTTTTAAAGAATTTAGTAAATGTAGCTAATGTAGCTTAATGTAACGAATGTAATTTTTTGTTACTGGTCAAAGGTATAGCTTTGAATGTTTAAAGCGATAAATTATTAGCGTTTCGCAGTGAAACTATGTAATGCAAAGAATGCTCTATATTCCTAAGTTGGAATTCGGCAAAGCTTTGAAACGGAATCATTAAGCGCGCGATGAAATAATAACGCCACTGTTCTTGACTTCAACAAAGCTTAATCCCATAAAAAGCCGTTAAATAACTAAACAGTCTCTATCAGATTTGCCGACGGTGTAACGATTTATAATCCAATAGTTCATGCAAATAGTTTTAAATATTTAACGGCTTTATTAATATTTTAGTACAATGTGATGAACTCTTTTTTTAATCCCTTTTGCTTTTCGCTTTGAATCGAATCATTTTTTTTTTTATTTTTTATTTTACATTTTTATAAAGAGAGGCGCAGAAAATTTATTTATTTATTTGAAATTATCACTGACAATAAGTTTGGCGCTTTAGGATTATTTAAGCATTAAAAAAAAATTAACCGTAATAATATCTATAAGCAATGAGGAGAGTATGTCCATTCTACTCACCAAAAATACAATCAAACATTTAATAAAAAAACAATAACTACACACTTGTCAGGCACTAAAAGTAGCTTAAGTAGTCCTCATCCAGAGGACCCGGTAATAAAAGCAGCTTAACTAACTGTAGAAATAATATTGCCCCGCGAGGAGCGAAAATTAGGACCGGCGCTCTTTGCACTTTATGCAAAAGATCTACTGAGCGACGCGATCTACCGAGAGAAGCGGATGACACTGTTATCGTATTCGGTGATAACGCGCGGTCTGCTCTGCTGGAATGAAGTATGGCTGTTACAAGATGTTAACCAGTCGTTGAGCAACAAATAAATTAATGCTGAATTCATGCAAAAAATACAAAACATAACTTTTTCTACTGTTCCGATGATTTAGCGTCCTGGACGCGTATCTTGTCTAAATGTAAGATTTATTTTGGGTATTTCTAGTCTTTTACTGAAGTTTAACTGGTTTTTTAAGCTCGTGAATTTATCGAAATTTTTACGTAAAAAGTAATGACAGATAAAAAATATAACTTTAAACCGCATCTCAATATTTTGTCCGTTAAAACTCGTATATTATTGTCCAAATTTAGATTGAAACTACCCGGAGTCACTGTCAATAGTCACACGCTCCAAAAATCCCCAAAAGCACATCGCGCTCGGATCCAAATATTTTTCACGGCCAATATAACTTACTTTCGCGAACGTTTTCAGCGCTTTCATTTCTTCCGTGAACACACTTCCCCCTCTTGGATATCGCCGCAAAACTCTCCTCGACGACGCCGATATATTTCTCGACTTAATACACAGACCGCGCACACCTCGCTCCAACTCAAAGAAAGACTCGAGCAGGCTCGAAATTCCCGAGGCCCAAGCCAATAAAGCAAAATCCAGCGCGCAAATCCCTCTAAATAAGTTAAGGCAGTTCTCTCTCTTTCTCCTCGGGCCGCCTAATCGCCGCGCGTCTCTCTCTCGCGATAAAATAAGTTTTAATTCCATTGATATTATTAAAGAAAACACTAAAAATAAAACTATATTGTTAATGAATAGCATTAAATTGTTCTAAAAAAATACATAAAACTGTAATTACGCAACATTAAAATATTCTACTAAAAAATTCTAACACGAAACTGTTTATCGAAAAATCAATTTTTAATTCTAATAATATATTTTTTTAAGAAAATCGATTGAAAACACAAAATATTTAGGCAATATATGGTCACCAATTCAAATTTCACTCCAGAGTACCGCGTTCGACCGGTAGGTCAAACTAGTCATTTTTAGAGCATAAGAGGGCACGACAAACAGCACAGGGCATCGCTTCTCGGCCTTTTGGCTAAGATCAAGATGGAGCTTATCATCTCCCGAGTTTACCTTTACCGCTAATTTAATCATCTCTTCCCAAACAGTATTGCTTTTTGCCCGTTTAATATTATCTGTTTGGAAATAAGCCAGAAATTTATGGGAAGCATCGGTACAGATCTTTGACAATGCTTTTCTTTGTTGGGACGTACCTTTTTCTATTATTTCTTCCATATATACATATATATATACATATATTTCTATTATTTCTTCCATATGTAAATATATATACATATATTTCTATTATTTCTTCCATATATACATATATATATACATATATGGAAGAAATTATTCGATAAAGTATTCGCTAAAAATATTTTACGAAAAAAAGGCGCGAATCGACACGCTCTAATAGAGTTTAAAGACACAATTAAAAAAAATATAATAAAAGGTGGAATGATGATTTCCTAATAATGCAAAAATTATTTATTACACAATTTCATATTACTAAGAAAATACAAAAGTTAAATTCGTTTTGTTGATTTGAAAATAAATCCTAAATCTTATCTTGCAACATCTATATTTCCTAAAATTTTACAAATAAATTTTAACACGAAAAAACATTAATGGAGAAATAAAATTAATGATGTAAAAAATGCCGTCACTTGCGCTCAAACTTATTATTCATTATATTTTCTTTGCCGAAAACAAACATATTTGTAAATCTAAGGTTTTAATAATTGAAAAATTTATGGGTAGAACAGCTTTTTAGAATTTTGTAAAGTGTAACGGTTAGCTCTGATTTTTTTCGATTCTTCATTCAAAAAGAATCGAATACTTCCCAAAGAATCGAGTGGAATCGGCCATCCCTAACATCAAGTTTGAATTGCGGTACAAAGTGCTTGAAAGAGCTAGGCAAATATATGAACGTCTTGTTATGGTGCATCCAGAAGTAAAGCATTGGATTAAATATGCAAGGTTCGAGGAAGTTCATGGTTTTATAAATGAAGCGAGAAAAGTATACGAACGCGCTGCAACGTTTTTTGGTGATGAAGAACTAAATGAAAAATTTATAATTGCGTTTGCTCGATTTGAAGAAGGAGAAAGAGAAGTAAGTTTAAAAAATTCTAAACGAACCCGCAAGCAAACTAGTCAGTTTTAGAGCATAAGAGGGCACGAAAAACAGCACAGGGCATCGCTTCTCGGCCTCTTGGCTATCTAGCCGAATTGCTTTGAAAAAGTTCATTATTAGCCAGGAGAGAGAAGTTGGACAGCCGTTGGGTCCCGGCTCGTAATCCCGCGCCTTCTGAAAGCGCCAAATGAGAAATACTTTCCGATCGGCGGCGGATATAGGCGCCGACGAAAGGCGAGAGAGAGAGAGAGAGGGGGAGGGAGGGAGAGCTTAAAGATTTCATATAGGAGCCGGCCCGAAGGTGCTGAAGCTTAAGCCCGCCGGGAGATATTTCGAAGGGTTATTACACGCCCGCAGCCCGGGGAACAGTTATACCTATATATACGTACACAGGCACATATCGCGCGAAATGTTTCGTCTTCCTCGCGCCAGCCAGTCCTCCGCTCCGTGCACACTTCGCGCGAGTCTTTATCCGGATCGCAGACGTCCTTTTTTCCCCGGGAGTTCATTTATTTCTTTATGAACGCCTCCGCTTCTGCTTCTCGCTCCGATGTTTGCGAAATTCCGAGATGAGCGAGAGAGTCAATCTTGGGCTCCGGGGTTATAAGGCGTTGTGTTTACCGAGGATGGGAGAATGGGAGGAGGTTTTTTTTATTAAATAGTTAGGAATAGGTATTCATACAGGTTTTGCTGGACAATATGGAGGTTTTAGTTTGCTAAGAGGAAGAGGTGATGGTAAATGTATTTTTGCGTTATTGAGCAACTTACTCAAGTATATAGGTAGCTTTGCGATGGAATGTTTTAAAATGTAATCACAAATTCAATCATTGTGATTTCACTGCTTTTAGTTAACAATTTTTTAACAAGATTTTAATTTCCAAGCAGCTTAGCAATCGGGCAAGAGCTAAATAATTTGATTTTTAAACTGACTGTCTTTCCCCGACAAGTGTTATCACACAGTTAAAGGCCTCACCTCCAAAAGGCCGACTCGCCTCAAAATTATTTCTCCCGACTCGCAAGTCCTCACTCCAGATATTTCAATCTGCAGCCTCTCCTCGGTTTCAATTTCCCGGCGCCATCGGCTCCGCCTAAAAGCCTCCGCCATCAGAGTTGCCGGGAATCCGGGGAAAGAAAACAAATGACGACGACACCCGCGGCGCTCCTTTTTCCTCTCCCTCCCACTCTCTCTCTCTCTCTTAGCTTCTCGCTCGCAGCGGCGTGCGGCGTAATTGAACGTTAACGACTATCAAGCGGCAACTAATCACCGTCAATTACGCGGTAATTACACTCTCTGCAGCCGACACTCCTCCGAGAGCCGCGTTTTCTCGCTCAGGTACAAGCGCCGGATCGAGCTAAGTGCGGGAGTTCTTACTTGCCGCCGCCGCCGCTGCTTTTGTTTTGCGTTGAATTCGGTGTGTCGGGGTCTTTTTTTTCGGAGGGGCTGCCAGGGGGCTTTTTCAGGGGGGCGTAGAAAGTAGGCCGGATGGATCGAGGTTTGTAGGTGGGAGTGATTAATTATGCTAATATCTTTAAAGGCAAGTTTCGGGAAAGATGATTGTACGGCGGAGGAGTAAATTAACAAATTCCGGGGTGACTTTTTCTTCGGGGGGGTGGAAAGCCGAGTAATTGCCGAAAAATTGGAATAATTTCGCTTGCTTAAATTTCAATTCTAATAAACTGTAAACGGCGAGAAGTATAACGAAAAAGACCGGGAAATAAGAATTTTTAGGCAAAAGGAAATAGCATGCTCGAAAGTAGGTAAAATATGCTTTTCGCAGTAAACACTCGCGAGAAAAACGACTTTCATTTATTCTCCCGAAAACACACAGTAAGTAAAAGATAAAATACAATGTACACCGCCACTTTTTATAGACCCCCGCCGCGGCGCGTTTCAAGATCTCATTCCCGCCGCGGCGCGAGTTTCTTATTGCGTTTATTATTCTCATTCCCGGGGCGCTAACTCGCGACGGGGAGATTTTCCGTCCCAGATAGCCGCGCGAAAATTTCCTTAAAATTTTGTAATTGCCCGGGCTTTCGGGCCGGTGTGCCTCTCTCTCTCTCTCTCTCGAAATAAGCCGCGAGAGCCGCGGCGGGTAATAAGGCGGGCGATGAATAACGGCTCGCGCAAAGTGGCAAAGCAATTTCTGCCGGGGGCATTAAGGCCATTATAACAATCTCTTAATTTGCGAAAAAACATTCTTTCCGCGAGCGGCCCCCCCGATTACCTAAACATCCCCGTCGGCTAACCGACTGTTAATCGTGATTAATCATGTCTCGGAAATTAAGGCGATTAATCTCGGAGGCGCTTTCCCGCGAGCCGAGTTGCGGGCTGGAGAGAGGGCTTTCAATTCGATTTTCTCAGTCACTCAGCCGCGGAGATTCACTTTTTGATGGGATTGCCGCTTGTTAGGCTTGATTTGAAGGGTAATGAGCTGGCTTCTGGTCGTCGAGGAGGGGAGCAGAGCCAGCGGGTTTGAATAATAAGGTCGATTGAAAATTTTGAAATTAGGTTGCGAGAGAGGCGTTCGGATGAGCTTGTAAAGTGCTCGAGATAATGTTTTTATTATGGCTGTCGTTTGTAAGGATGGAAGTTCTCTCTCGCCTGCAGTCGTTCGAAAATTTATTTCGTCTATAAAAACCGATCGCTGTAATATATTTAACTATCCATTATATTTATTATTTAAATATTGCGCATTGATTATTACACTTAAATGTAGAACAAAGTTAAATAAATAAATACCTTCAATAGCAGAACTAGAGCAAAAAATCAACTCAACAGTTAGCAACAAAATTTAAGTTTCAGTTAATAATGTATAACATAAAAAAAAAAAAATTAAAAATTGGGTTAGGTAAAAATTTATATTAATTTTAAGTGAAATTATTGACATAAATACAAATACAATTTACAGTTAATAAATATTTTATATGGCTAATTTAAAAATTGTTGACGTATTTTGAGTAACAGATCATACATTTACTTTAGTTCTAAGTAGTCTTAAACCTTTTTGTGTAACTGTAGCTTTATGCATCTCCGTACAGGATTTACGATGTAAATGCATACTGGTTTTAATAAATAAATAAACCTTTTTAAGCTCCCGCTCTTACTTCCTCAAAAGCGTAGACAGATTTTTGAAAACCGTTCAATTGTTGCAAACAAACACTAAACAAACAAAATCGTTCATCTCGCCAACCCTTTTTCCCGCTCAGCGAAAGTCCATTGAATTATGAGTCACCCCAACAGTATCAGACTCAACTCCAACTGACCCGTAGACAGATACCGCGGTGTATCAACCGCCGCTTCCGCGTACTTATCGCATTAACATACTGCCGGGAGAGCAGCTAATACGCTTACTAATTAATGCCGCAGAAATAGACTGCCATAAACCTCCGCCGCGAGAGAGCAATTACTCGCAATAATTCCCGCGGCGCGTTGACGCGCCCCGCAAGTCGCCCGTCTTTATACATTATATCGCACAGCGCGCACTCCAGCCGGCGGCGGCCGACACCTCCCAGAAAGAAAACACTAAGAAACTCGAGAGCGAGCTATCGATTATTCGCCTCGGCGAGAGAGGCCGAGGAGAAAACAGTGCGCCGCCTCCCTTTTTTTTTCTCTTCTCTCTCTCTCTCTCTCCATCCGCGCCGCAGCGAAGCTCGGCGGTGTGCACGCAAAGTGCGCCGGGGAAAAATGATATTCGGGAGCCTCGCTCGCTCTCTCGCGAATTCGCGCAAATCGGTACACACCGGTCGTCGCTCTCGGCTACTCCCGGGAGGGCCGAGCGTAAGAACCTCCGCGCGCTCCGTGGATGCGTTGCGGGGAGCGAACAAAGGCTTGGCTCGCGGCGGAAATCGAAGAGCGAGAGCTTCACGAGAGATTGTTGTGCCGAACGCTCGCGAAGAGAGAGAGGGAGTTGATGTAATCAGAGCCGCGGCCTCGTTCTTGCTTTTAGGGAAATTGAAGGGGGTTTGTTTTATTGCGCTTTTGGGCTACGCGGGAATTATACGGGGAGCGCAAAAATTTTAGTTCGAGCTGACGACGTTGCGACGGAGACCCGTTGGACTTACGTTTTTTTCTGTACGTTTTTTGTTCCTCTTTAAGGATATTCCGCAGCGGGATAATAATAAAAAAAAAAAATGGTATTCACTTTTATCGCGTTACTTTTTTCTTTTTTTTTATACCTTTTCGTTTTGAATGAGTTAGCAAGGTAGTGCGAGGCGATTTAATGCAACATTTGCATACTTGAATTTAAATATGTATACCTGAATGTAAAGAAAGAATTTTTCGAAAAAATATATGACCTTCCAAAGTGACTGCAGACATTTCAGCTTACATTAATTGTGAAGTTTTGAAAAATAGCTGAAACACGTTATTCCATTAATGTTTTTTGTCATTTTAATATTTATATAAAAATTTATTAATATAGTAAAACTGTAATAAGGCAAAAAATAATATTGAAAGTAAACCATTCAAGCACTTTCTTAAAAAAGATTTTTTCCCTACGATATCACAGAAGTCAGTATTTCTACCTTCATTTTTCCTTCCCTTCCTCAATCTTTCACTGCATTTCACTAATAAAAATGATAAACTTTAAGCAGAAGCCTAAAAACGGCCGATTTCCCAATCCCAAAACGGGATTAACAATATTAGCGACTCGATATCCCGTCGACTCGATTAAAAATTCCGTTTCGACGCGGCTCTCCCCCCCCCCCCCC
>UCOM01003889.1:0-15080 GCA_900474385.1 Ormyrus pomaceus
GCTTCCTCTGTTGCCTCCCCCCCGCCGACCGATCGGCCTCGACCTCCTGCGCGAGGAGCGACTCCGAGCCCTGCGACGATTTGCTTCACTTTCTTAATGACTTGTTTCGAGGCTTTACGAGGCGGCTTTTATTTTTTACGGCTCTCGGGCAATTATTTACGTTCGCGGCTTTTGCCGAGGTGGCTTTTTTTTTCTTGCCTTCGGAACGGCGCGTGTTTGTACACCGATGGATGATAAAAAGTCGCGACGCGCCATTTTTAAATTTATGCACACAGAAATCAGTGGAATAACGCCGAGAGTCTGAATTGGGCGTTATCGCGGAATCGTAAATTTCCGACGTACTTAACATTCCCCTCAAAGGAGCCGCATAAATCCATGCATCGAGCGGCGTTTAAAATAACACGGGGCGCGATATAACTCGCGGCGCTAAATCAGCCGCCGCGGAGAGAGAAGCGAGAGAAATCAAAGGTGTTTAGATAGCGGAGGGCGAACGGCTCCGCTCGGAAAATTAGCTCGATAAACGCCTCGCCTTTTCTCTCCGCGGGCTATTAAATTTCTAAGGCAAATCCCAAAGCTCGGCGCACTCGATATCTCAATCCCGCTCTAATCCCCCCCTCCCCTGCGATCGGGAGAGAAAAAGAAAGGGCCGTTGCCTCACACAATCGGCGGCGGGAAAAATTATATAATCCGGCGATTTCGAAAACTCGCCTATATACATACAGCGGCAGAAGAAAGGAGCAGCGCCGCGCACAAAAGGCCCCCCGAGTGAGAAATATATCGCTCGCCAATCGAGATTTACGATCGCTCTCCTAGGAGAGCGAAAAAGTCGCGGCGCGTGTTTGCGCCCGTAACGAGTGCGGTGGCAGCGGCCCGGCTGCTCTCTAATTTGCACCAATTTGCGCTCGCGTGATAGAGCAGCCGGGTTATGTGCAGCGGGCCTCCTCGGCCGATCGGAATATCGATTATGCCCCCGCCGATGGAGCGGACGCGCGGTGAAAGCGCGCGATTAGAAAGTGCGCGAGTCCGCGTTGTGCGTCTCTCGCGAAAAATCCCCGGTTCGTGTATTTATTGTCAAACGGCGTTGTTCGTATATTCTCCTTCCTCGACACGAGACAGCTTTTCACCCGCGCGCGGCTAATAAACTTTCGATTTCGCGCGACCTCGCGTGATGTCGACGCGTCGCCGCGCCGCGCGCGCACAGAGGCCGTTACGCAAATCGAGAAAGTTGCGAGAGGAGGCGATAAAATTTAGCGAATCGCGCGAATTGAATAGCGGCGAGATAACGGCGCTTGACGCCTCTCCGATTTTTGGTTAACGTATATGCTGGAGGCTGCGGAGAATGACGAGCGTCGGGGCGCCGCGACGTCGCGACGCGTCACTCAAGTCTCCCCCCTCGGCTCTTATATTCGCGCCGGGCGCGAACGCACTTGACGCGCGCGGCGGCTGCGAAAAAGAGAGGATATCCGAAGGCAGGCCCCGACACGTATCGACAGATCGGAATCGACGAGTCGCTCGGATACATAACTTCTTCGATTTCC
The DNA here is from genome assembly GCA_900474385.1 of Ormyrus pomaceus. Classification (NCBI taxonomy): domain Eukaryota; kingdom Metazoa; phylum Arthropoda; class Insecta; order Hymenoptera; family Ormyridae; genus Ormyrus; species Ormyrus pomaceus. The sequence goes on from UCOM01003889.1 coordinate 1,539, forward strand.
GCGGAAATTCACTCGACGGGAGCGCTCGCTAAACAGATTTTAAGCCGTCGGCAGCTCCGATATTTGCGACGCGCGAAATGCAGCCGTCGCGTCGAACGAGTCCGAGAGCCGACGGTTGCGAAAGTGCGTGCGAGTTGCATCAGGACATATTCTCCGTGGCGACGCGCGAGTCGGTTGCGTCACTGCAGTCGCGGGCAATCAAAATTCGGCCTTTCTGCGGTGCGATCTCCCGCTTCTTCGACCTGACTTCTTTATTCCTCGGAGCGACGACGCTTGAACTTTCTAAAAGTGAAAGCTTTGTTTCTGGGCTTTTATGATTTATAGAGGCGAACCGGCCGAATAGAAATCCGATTCGCTCGTTACGCGATGTAAAACTCGAAAAACACAGAGCGAAGAGTTGGAGACTTAATTCGAGCTGAATTTAATGGGGTTTAAACTGCCGCTGAATCAATAATAAACGAGTCAAGTGAAACGAATCCTCTCCGTACGATTGAATCGCTGACAAATAGAATGATTATCGCAGCGCTCCCCGCCCCCGGCGGCATTTAATCAAGCGCAAGAACTCGGCGCGGCGAAAAATCTCCCCGGGAAAACTAGACAAAGTCAATTACGCGGCCGGGCCGCGAAGCGAGAGCGGCTCCTCCGACAATAAACACTAGAACCGGCGCAGCTCTCTCTCCTGCCAATAACCAATCGAAACTCCATTTCAAACTCTAACCTACTCCTCTCGTCGCGCGGCCGTATCAGACTCGGCGCAATTATTCGCGGCCCTTGCAAGTTGAGCGCAACGGCATCGCCATCCCCCGCAACACAACGAGTGATTTCATTAATGCCGGTAATTCTCGGCCGGCGCGAGAGGAAGAAACGAGCCGTAACGAGGATTGAAATCTCCCTCCTCTCTCGCGGGGCCAATTCCCAGGGCTTATTTCGGCGCGAGCCCCGATAAGTCAGCGGCACTCTCTTTTCCACTCTCCACGGGCTCTTTTTTTTATTCTAGCCGGGAGAACGAGCAAGGCATTAAACCGGCCGCGACTATTCATACGTTACCGCGAACCGCTGCTGTCGATTCCGCATAAAACCAAAAATACCCGCAAAACATTGCGCTATACTCCACCTAGCTGGCTTTAACTCGGCGGCGGCGGCGGCGGCGGCGGCGACAATTCGAAAGAATCAGCTTTATAGCCGGCAATTACGCAATGCCGAATGACGCAATGACTGGCTTTACGGCGACTAAAAGAAGACGACGGCGCTCCGCGCCGCGTAGGAAAAAAGCATGAAAAAAAAAAGAAAAAAAAAACGAGAGAGACGAAGAAAGAAAAGACGGGGAGAGGTCGTTATTGTCTTAATTCGAGCTCGCTATTTACGTAATGGCCGGCTGTACGCCGCGGCAAATGGATACCTTGGCGAGGAGGCGAAGCCGCGGGCATTTTATACACAAATATACACGCGACAGTCGGACGCGACGACACGACGCTGCCATTCACGTTCGACGTGCGCCTCGTCGCTCGGAAAAGCGGAAGGCTCTAGTTTGCCTTGATTTTTCCCTCTTTATCTCGCACGCAAAGCTCTTTTCGCTCCGCGAAATCCGACTGACCGGCGATCCGACTCGAGTAAAAAAATTATATCTGAGATATATCTAAAACATGTATAATCACTTATATCTAAAGTAGATATGAGCCATATATTGGAATGAGCATATCTAAATTAGATCATTTATTAGCAATGTAATCATTAAGACCGTTGCTCCTCATTGACTCTTGGGAACGACCGTTTTTCTGAGGCAAAAGTTAATTAAATTTTTATATAATAGTACAAAAAATATGAGCTTCTCTAATAGTCATCGGTTGCTAATTTTGAAGTGAATTTTTTTACTTGGGGAACAGCGCCGGGCCACGGAGACACTGCTTCGGTGAGAGAGGAAAATTAGCCGCCACATCCTGCCGGTCGAGGCGTCGGCACCTCGTCGGCGCGCGGGTTTCCGCGCTCGAGCGATCCTCTCTCCCTCCGTACACTTAATTCCCGGGCTTTTTGCCGAGGCTGTTTTTGCCTGGAAAGAGCAGCGGCACGTCGCTTGTTTCGCGAGAGCAGTGAGAGAGAGAGAGAGAGAGAGAGGAAGGCCGCTATTAGGGGAGCAATTATCATCGGAGAGAGAGAGTCAGGTATACACTCGAGCGCGAGCATATGGCAACCGCGCACTACTCCCGAGTGTATACTCGTACGTACAGCGTCAAAGCTCGCCGAGAGAGAGAGAGAGAGAGATAAAGATTGCCCGGGAGGGAGACGAGAGGCCGAGTCACGATCTCGGATGAACAAGCGCTCTGATGCTCTCTCTCGCAGAAGAGGAGGCTGCGGCTGCGCATTCCTAGTTTATCGCTCTCTCTCGCTCTCGGTCTAATAAATTAATCGCGGCATCGACTGATTTTAAACGCGCGTAATCCGATTTCGGGCGAATATCTAATATTTTATATATTTCGATTGAATTCACATTGAATTTATTAACAGCTCGGAATTGTATGCATTCGAATTGAAAGCCGTAAAGGTCACACGAGTCCTCGGGGCGAGAGTTTGCAAACACGCGAGGCGAGCCGGCGGTAATGACGGCGCGCTAATTCTTTATTGATCAGTTGTACAAACGCGATACACATCGTACTTTGTGCCGCGCGTACAGGCATTACGGCGGAAAACGTGCAAATCTATTCGCGCGTTGGAAAAGCACGTCGAAATTGACTTTTCACTCGGCGCATATTCCATTTGTGTGGGCTTTAACGGATTAATGGAAAATCCTTTCCTCCTCTTTACAAATACGCGCAGTTATGGAAATGCAATAACCCGGAATAAAATAAATCCTCTAAATATGATATTGAAAATAGTCGCGGGTGGGGGAAGGAGAAAAGAAGCAATCCAATTCGCAATCGCAATTTAAACCGTCGTAGAATTTGCAAGTCAGATTGAGCTGCGCTGCAAAGTGGCCGCCCGACTACGTCCAAGTCCGTCCTTCTGCGGAAAATTAGTAAATTAGCTGAAAACGACGTACGTAGGAGAGTCGACGCGCGTCGCCGAGGAGATAAATTGGACGGAGAGAGAGAGATAAGGAGGGAAAAGAAGAACGCGGAAAAGAATGCGCGCGCCGAGCGAGTGGAAAATGAGCGCAAAACAATGAGGGAAAAAAGGAGCGAGAAAGAGAAGGAACTGGCAAATGGGTAGGAAACGCTCTTAAAGACCGGCGTAAAAAGCCTTCTCTCTCGCCGCGCTCGTAAATTTTAAGCATCGCCCCTAAAAGTAACCGATCTTTGCTAAATTAATGGCTCACTGTTAGCAGTCGTCCGGCGCAAAAAAGGGGACGCCGAGGAGGAGGAGGAGGCCGCCTTCAAAAACGTGGCCAGCAACGGCTTTTAAATTAGGAAAATATTTCGCGAAGGAAAGAAATTTCAAACTCGAGTCGACGCCGCGTTATTGATTTATTATTTAGCGCGGCATTGTTTGTCGGCCGGCGCGGAGAGAGAGAGAGAGAGAGCTAAAGCTCGCAGGCCAGAACAAAAGGGGAACGAGCGGAGAAAGAAGGTGGAAGCGAGAGAGAGAGAGAGGTTAAGTGCCTTTACTTAATGTAATACTTTTGAAGGTGGAAATGCCGCGAGCGCGCTAAAATTTCCCGCGCGCCGAGTCGTTAAGGAAATATGTGAAAGTCGCATTAAGTAAATTACCGCGGCCGCGTATACGCGAATTATACAATTAATGCAATCCTGAGCCAAACTCTTTAACGGCCACGCGTGAGAATGCCGAGCCGGCGCGCTTTTTGCCTCATTGATTTTTCGTCCACCCTGCGGGTAGAAAATTGTCGATAATTTTTAACCAGAAATCTAAAATAGATTCAGTACCTAGAATCTATCTAGAATTTAGAGGATTTCTAGAATGCGCGCGTGTATGCACTGCGTCGGCATTCTTTTACTTTAAATCGACACTTCATTTATTTCAAATCAAACAAAATTATCGAATTTTGATCTATAATTAATGACTAATCAAATATACTGTATACAAAATAAAATAATCAAAATGAAAATACTATTATTATGAGTATTTATTATCAATGTTTATCAATGTTTAACTTATATAATATGTATAATATCAGCACTAATAATTTATGCGCCCTGGCGGATACTTTGCCTATGGGTGCAAGGCGGTGCAACCGGTAGCCGCCTAGCGGTGGCGCTAGAAACCAGTCGCTCGCTAGTTTGCTTGCGGAAGTGAGCTTCCGTTACAATTTACTAAACAAAAATCCAAACTCAACCCCAATCCCCCAGCGCATAATAAACGGAGTTAAATGCAAAAAATTACGATTTTTATGGGTTTTTTATGGTTTTCACCATGATAATTGAATTTGCGCCAATTTTGAGTATCATATTCGTATTCAAAGTATCAAAATACATAAGAATACGCTTATTTTAGATTAATTTTAGGGGGTACCCTTTTCGGAAGAACATCCGTAAAAAATAGATGTAATCAATAAAAAAACTTGATCAAAAATGTGTAATTAGTTATTTTTACTTAACTTAATATTGAAATTGAATTATAATTAAAAAATATAAATGATGTAATAATAATAAATGTAATTGATAGAAATTGAAAAAATGATTAAAACTAAAAATGATTTTTTAGTAGAAATCTTTAATTTCTAGCAAGATACTTCTACTGAAAATTAGCCATATTTTCAAAATCTAGAAAGTATCTAGCGATTTATCACTCTGCCAGCAGGGTAAAGCGCCCTTTTATTACTCACGCTGCTCATCGCAAGCGCTACACTCCTATACGGCTTCATCTCGGATAATTGCAAAGTAACCTCCTTTCCATTGATCAGCTGAAATATCGAGCCAGGCTCGCGTTCCGCCAAGCGCGCATCGATATTTCCGCGCAGAATTCGAGGCCGCGTACCGAGAATAAGCGAGTGTGTCGCTTAGCTCGAAGAACGGGGAGGAGAGCAAAGAGAGCTTGGGCTTCTCCCCAAGGGCCGGGGGGCAACGATTCTCGACCAAACACGTATCAATCCCGACAGGCGAGAGGCCAAGAGCGCCGCGAGCCCCATATAGATAAGCCTCCTCGTTCGCGAACCAACAAAAGGCCGAAACGAAAGAGCGGGAGCCTAATTGAGGTTAACTGCTTATTTGCCGCGGCGCATTAGCGTCGCCGCCGCCGCCGCCGCCGCCGACGCCGAGATCGGCCGAGCTCGATAAAACGCGCCGGAGCGGCAAGAAGCGCGCTTCGGGAAAAAAAGGCGGGGGACGTGGGCGGAAAGGTAAAAATAAACGACGTCCAGGGAATTTTCCTCTCCTCGCCCGGGGAATAGACCCGCCGCTCGCTACGTGCTGTTTGACCGATTCCCTTTCCACCGGCGGCCGCTACTTTGGGATTTGTAATTTTTCCCGCCGCCCGCCGCCGACGTCGGACACGTGTACATGTCCGAGGGTTAACGTCGTGAGGGGCTTTTGTTTTGCGATTCCGCCCCGGTTGTAGCCTCGTCTTTGATGATAGGGGGGAAGCCCAAACGCTCCGAGGAAAACCCGGGAGAAAAGGCCAACTCTTATTCCCGCGTTAAAGTTTATTCATTCGAGGCGATTCTCCGGGCTAAACCTGATTTACGCGCGGTGGCTGGGGGAACAAAAAAATTGAAACTACTCGTGTATCTGGAGCGATTTCTAGGAGTTAACTCGAGTGGATCATCAGTCGGCTCTGAAAAGTTACGAGCAACGAAGAAATATGAGAAAAACATGATTAATTAGGTCAGCGCGAGATTGAGCAACAATCGCGGTTGAGACATTTACGTTTGGCGAGCTGCGGCGGCGGCGGCGGCGGTGCAAAAAATACTTCTATAAATATCTCCGTACCCCTCGTCATCTCCGCATTACGCATCGAATACTCTGCCCACAACTGAATATAGAGTATTCGAGAACGGTTTCCTCGGAAGAAATGACGATCGACGCCGGTTATAATTGTTTACTCGGGGGGACGACGTTGAATCGTAGAAAAGAGCCGCGCGGCGGAATTGCGCAAAAAATGGCATCGTTAAAGGAACGAGCCAATTAATCAATCAAGCCGAGAGAGCTCATATATATACGCAGCAGGAAAATGCCTTTAAAGGAAAGTAAAAACTCGGCGCCGACGCTTTCGAAATGCAAATGGCTTTCCTTATACGAGGGAGACGCGCGGAATGTCGTCGCGAGCCATTATCCGACAAATCAAAGAAATACCGGAGAGGGACGACGACTCGCTCGCCAGTTAACACTTCCAAGTAATTATGTACTCTCGGTGGCTTTTCCGTTGTCGACATACCTGCGCCGCCGCCGTCGCCGTCATCGGCCGGTTTCCAAGCCGAACGTAACAACAAAAATTAGTCAAATCTCGAAGCTAGAAAATAGAGACCCGACGAATAGCTCACCTGGAACAGAAAAAGGAAAATTGGCCGTCTGAGTAAGCGTCGAACGTGTAATAATAAAGTAATTACATGGCTGGTCGATTTAACGATTAATATCGGGATAGTGTTATTAAATAACGCTCGAAAGGAACGCCGAGGTAGAAACAGGAGTTTTAAGCTAATCGAGATAAAGCAGAGAGCGGGTTTTTAATTCGCGGGCAGCCGCGCGAGCACTTGGCTCTCTTGCATGCGTGCAAATATGCCCGTCATAATATCGTTAATGGCTCTCGGAAAGCCACTTGTATCGGTTCACTTATCTTACGGACTATTAAATATACCTTAAGCGGCCGCTTCTAATAAAGGAACTGTTCTTTTATTTTTCCGATTAAGAGGTAAACCAAGTCGAGGCAAATATATTCCGCTGACATTGACGGATAAATTAAATATTCAATATATATAGAAGCAGGCCAGATATTAAAAGAGCGTAATTAATTGAAATTTATCGAGGAAAGGCTCGCGCTAAATTGTTGTACATCGGCGCTCGTTTCCATTCGGAGTTTCGAACGGCTCGTTTCCCACAACAAGAAAAGTCAAGCGTTCGAACGCTTTTCCAATTAATTTTTCAATCGACGTTCGAGAGAAGTCGAACGAAACTTGTATACAAATGGATTTAACGGCCGAGATTTAAGCTCGGTATAACGCCGTGTCTTTATTACCGTTTCCTTGCAGGTTAGGAAATGCTTATGCAAATCTCGATTTCAGCTCGTCGAAATAACGGCTATAAAGCGGCGAATAACTTTGCAAAAACGAGATAAGCTCCGTGTATACACGTTACATAAACATCGCCGCGGTGTGTCGCTCTCTGGCCTGCCTGTGTGTGTGTGTGCGTCTCTCGCGACGTACTAATGACAAAGCGCCTATCTGCCGCGGTAAATCTCGCAAATTTATGCTCATTATCAATGCGTAAAAATGATAGTTGCATTATTCCCCTCGCGTAATGGGACAATAAAAAGGCAGCGTTTCTTTTCTTACACAAATACAATTATCTCTCGCGAGCGAGAGAGAGAGAGAGAGATACATAATTTAACGCGCTCCGGCGCTAAATACTACCGCGAATAAATATTCATAACGACGTCAGCTTTGATATTTCAATTTGTAGCAGCAGCCGAGAAGAGAAGGGGGAGGGGGACGATTCGCCTCGGAAAAGCTCAAGCAGCCGCGTGTATATCCCTCGCGTTTCCGTAATCGAATTTCGCGTCGTTATCCTCGGTGCGCACACACGCAACCGGCAATAATCGCCGAGAGAGAGCTCGGGGCTCTCCCCCGGCCTCTCATTATCGTCGGCCGTCATCGCCGCTTCATCGAATATCTCTCCTCCGCCGCTAATTCAGCGAACGATAAGCGCGCGGCTCCGCGCGACAGCCGCGGGGGGGAGGAGAAAGAACAGGTTTGCTCGCGGTTCGACGCACTCTAGACTCGCTAGACGCGGCGTTAATTTATCGGAGCGACGAGGCTCTCGAGCAGCGATTCCCGCGCCGCCTCGATAAACATTTCGCGTTTCTCGAGAGTCTCTTTTTCGAAACAATACGCAGCCCCGATAGCGGGAGGCGATCGATAAAAGTCGGCCGAGAGGAAACTGGGCCAGCCGCGGGGAGGCTAAAAATAGCGGCCTTGTTTACATCGCGAAATTGGCTTGAAAAATTAGCCGTCCGAACGAGAGCCGATCGCGATAACCTCTCGCGGGCCCCGGCGACAAAGTCGTTAGCGATTTGAGAGAGCTCCGCGGCGGAGGGACGGACTAAAAAGAGTGATACACGGACACGTGCCTGCTTTGCAAGTTAAAAGACAAAATGGTCACAAGCGCGAGCGCGGGGCCTCTTTTTTTTTCTTCCTCTCCTTCCAACATTCAATCCGCCTCATCAATAATTCATCGAATTTTCCGCGACGCGCGCAAACATTCGCCGGAGAGCGGCGAACGAGCCGCAAAAAGCAAGGCGGCCGAAATTCCGAGCGCGAGAAATATATTGGCTCTCCTCGAAGCCTCGCGCAAATCCCCGGCGTGACGGATTCCGTTGGAATCGCGGAAAGTTTGAGGGAAAAAATTCGCGAATGGCGAAACGAAATTTTTCGTAGCCTGGCTAGAAACGACTTGGGAAATTAACGAAACGGCAAAGCTTACATATCGCTCGGAGGTGTCCGCTGTAAATTAAATTACACTGCATTCTCTCATCTTGTTTAAAAAAAAAAAATGCGTATCGCGTCGTTAAAACGAATGTAGCTCGCTCGCTGCACGACAGACATAATGGACGTCGCAAAACAGGTTTAAACGTCCGTCGTTAATGAAGCAGGATATTTCAGTCTCTCGAGAGCAGCTCGAAAAGATTTCCAAACGACACGCCGAAATTACTCTCGGTGTCTATATTGCCAAATCGATCAAGCAATGTCCTTCGCCGCTCAGTGTTTACATTTCGACCGATTCGATATTTAAATCCAGCGGACTGCTGAGGTAAACGTCTCACTCTCGGCAATTATAAATCAGCTCGTCCTTCGTCCCCCGTAATTTGAATGAGCGCGAGTCGAAACGCAAGAAAAACAAGTGGATCGAGCGCAGCTCCTCGGCGCAAAATGACAATCGCGGGCTTCTCCGGCGCGTCGTCGACCTTGGATTTGCGCGCGGCCCGTAATTATATGCCAGTCGTAAATAAGCGACGTCGCGCCGCGCGCATGACGAGCTCGCTCTCTCTCTCTCTCGACGAGTCATTATACATTACTTGCGCGCAGAGGCGGAGGAGCGCGGAATTTCGCATAAATCCGCATAAACAGGCCGACGCCGCCGCCGCCGCGAGTCGCCGCGGACCGCGCTGCGGGCGATTTATCGCCGAGCGAAAATCCGAGCCCGAGCTTTCCCAAGCCGATAATCGCCCGACGGCGAAAGCCAGCCGGGGAAGATAATCGCCGCCTGCAGTTGTCCGTCTCTCTCTCCCTCTCTCTCTCTCTCTCTCTCTCTCTCTCGAATCTCTGTCTTTCTTCCTCGATTCGACGGGTTCTGACTTTATTATGCGAGGACGGCTTTTTTGCTAAATGTAAGACTCGGCTCTTAAGCGAGAGATATATTATCATATCCTTCGACGAGCTTCCTCTCCGATCGATTGAAATTCATGCACATCCGGCTTACACAATACAATAAACCGCTCCGACTAATTCTCCGCCGCTCGGGAATGAATATTTAAGCGACACGAGAGAGAGAGAGAGTCTAAAAACTACAGTCGCCGTCGAGTAAACCACACGGCGTTTTCCCGATAAGGTTTTACTCTTACGGTTTCCTCGAGAGAGAGAGAAAGAGAGCGACAAGAGTATTGACCTATTACCATTAGCATTAGCTGCGGGTAATTCATTATTTATTCCTTGGCGCAGAGGCGCCTTTTGCATTTCAATGATTCCGGGGCAGATTTTTATCGGGAACAATTCCGATTCTATATATGTATTATACCGTTTGTTTTTTCGTAAAAACGGCAGATTAGCCGCGCAGCGAATATATCGGCCCGCCGCGAGCCGTCGGGGCCGCGTTAATGCGTCGAATTTGCATGGCTAATGGTTTTTCTCTCTCTCTCTCCCCCTTTATTTTCTGGATGTATTTCTCGCATTCGGCCTCCGAGATTGAAGAAGCGACGCTTTTTCTTTCTCTTTTCCTCTCTCTCTCGTGCACACTCGCAGTTCAGGGCAGAGAGTATTTACATAAATCCGCATAAGTATGTTGCAGTCGGCGCTCTCCGCCTCTCCTTCCCTCTCTCCCTCTCTCTCTCCGGCTAGTTATCGCGATGGAAATCTCGGCGTTCTGGATTCTCAATGGCGACGTTACACTTTGTTGTCTCGAGGTTAATGGAGGCAGAAGAAATTCGTCCTTTTTTCCTCCTCTCTTCGCCGTCTTTATACGGCAATATCAATGCGCCGTTTCGAACGACTCGCAATATGGGCTTTGAGAATATACATAATGCAAGATCTTAGATACGGGCCCGAGCTCTTTTTAAAATTACAAACTTTTTAACCCCGCAAAACGGCTGACCGACTGCAATATCCTCGCTTCGAGGAATCGGCCTCGAATCCAGATTTTTTCTTTTCGGAAAAGCTTTGTGCTTCTCTGCACGCGCCGTTGTAATTTATTCTCCCCCCGATGTTCCGCATGGGAATTAGCGCGAATCGCTAATTCCGCAAAGGACTCGCGGTGTCCGAATCGAGAAAATAATTATGAATAAAAAGATGTCCCCTCGGGCGCATCCGCAGGGTACATTCCAGTTTGACCCCAAACGACGTTTGCCTTTTAATCGATCCCCGACACTCGCCGGGCGTTATAACCGACGAGAGAGAGAGAGAGCCCCGAACTCGCCGCAAAGTCAACTCCGCGCGCCGGGCGACAAACTTTTCGGAGTGTAGAGGGCCGGAAATTTTAGCGCGTCCCCGAGAGCCGATAATGAAGTTTCGTCGGCCAATTAATGCAGCCTCTCCTCTCCTCTCTCTCTCTCTCCGCCTAATGCATATTTATGGACTGCGCGCCCGGCAGCGGGGCGAAAGAAACGGAACAGATTGCTATCCGGACACACCGTGGCTCCCCCCCTCCGCCCGGCGTTTCTCCCTTTGCCGCGCCGAGTAGTCCGCAGCTGCCGCCAGGAAGCGGAGAGAGCTGCCCGCTAATAATGCCTCCCGCCTCCTTTGGCGTCTCCGCCGCTCTCCGGGCCGCGAGTCCGAGCGGCGCGACGACGACCGCCGCCTTCCTTTTCCTCTCTTTCTAGCCGCTATTTCTAGACGCCCCGACGAGAGTCGTTCCGCAATTTGTCCGCCGCTTTTTTGCGCCCCCCCTAATGGACCGGGTTTTGCTGGCTGCTGGTGGTGGTTTTTTTTTTCTTTCGCGACCGGAGCGCGGAATTTTCGCCTGAAAAACGCTTTTCGAATTCCGCTTTTAACCTTTGTATTTATGAACTTCAATTAACCGCTTACCGCGAATTGCTTCATGAGCTATTTTTAAAACAGAGTCGTAATTTACTCAACTTTGTTGCGCGCGCCTCGGAAAAACATTCCGCGGCCTGCGTGCAAAAACTTTCTTAATTAACTTATTCCCTCGAAAGCAAACTCCATCGCGGTGATAAACGTCTCAAAGTACTTTTGACGGGCCTTTTTTGCGGCAGCCGACATCGTCATCGATGAATACATATAAAACGAAAAAACCTTCGCCACGCAACATATTCGAGAATTGAGCCGATCCGCCGCGCGCCTCGTCGTATTTTTAGACTTTCTCGAAGTCGCGATCGCCGCTCTGGCAGACATAATTAAACAAACAAAAGCGATCGATCTCGTTTGCGCCGCTTTGCGTCCTTGGCGCGCCGACTCTCGCGCCTTCGAGCGCGCGCATTATTTTCATATACACTCTCGTAATGCCCCGCAGGAAACGAGCCGCGAGGAGGGAGAAAATTACACGGCCGAGCCACCCGCGCCGGGCAGGCGAATTAATCGAGGGTAGAGAGAGAGAGAGAGAGAGAGCAAAAGGACGAGCGCGACTAAATTGCGCGATTGAATTGTCAGGCCGGCGAGCGCAAACTTGCGGCCTGCCCGCCTGCCTGCCTGCTTTTTTTTTTATTCGGCGATCGTAAACGCCGCCGCAATCAGCGCCGGGCTCGTAATTTTATATGGCCCTTGTCGGAGGATCGATGAGAGATTGATTTTTAGCCTCCGCATTAGAAGGTCACGAGGGGAGGCTCGGAATCCGACTGCGGCCGGATCGATTGCTTCCTCCCGCACGGAATTGTTGCGATTACAGCTTTTCTAATCTCTTTTTTCGACGGAACGTTTAAAATTCCCTGGCCTTCTATGTGTGCGCTTTTTCGTTCGATTTGCTTTCGCGCGTAATTAGCTTGGCAATTTGCAGCTGAGAACAGAAACGTTAACTATATTACTGCTGGAAGCCGATCTAATCGCGCTGCGGGGCCAAGGCACGATTTCAGCTTCCAATAATATAGCCGCTCTGTTTGGCAATAAATAAAACCGGATCGGCCTTTTATCCGCGCGGACTATAATTGCATTTAATGGCTTGTGTACACGCATATAAAAGTGTTTCTGGAATTACATTTTCCGATATGCCGAGTCGACTGTTGGTCGGGCCGGAAAAACGGCCAAGCATATCTGAAATATTCGATCGGCGATTTTGAAAAACCTGTCCCTCGTTAACACCGCCAATACGAGCCTAAAGAGCCGCACGCGATCGGGAGAGAAAAAAAGGGGCAAGCTCGAAACGGGGAATGCGTAATTTTCCGACACGTGCATAAATTGAAAAATTTCCGTATCAGAATCGTCAATGATTCATCGCCAGCAGAGAGAAAGATACGTTCATATTTTTATGAACTTGGAAAAATTGTACAAACTAAACGGCGTGAACAAGTGCCACGTGAGGGACACCAAGCTGATTTTCCAAAATGAGGAGTACGCTATTGATGAAGTGCCTCAACTCTTGTGGATAATGGATTTAATGAAAAGGAAATGAAGAAATTGAGTTTTTCCAATTTCCCCGTCAAGTGGAAGAAAAAGTCAATAGTTAATCTGTTTAGTGAAAGAGAATTATTATCAGCTGAAACGGCGAGCATTAAGACTCCCCAAGCGCCCAAGGCTCCCCCAATTCTTCCTCCGACTACACTTTTGTTAACTTTCAATTAAAATTAAATAACATTAGTAAAGTTAATACACTTGTTCATTTATTTCAATTAACAAGCAGGACATAAATGTCTTATTAATTTACATATTTAAAAATACACTAAAAATAATATTTAAAGAGAATTTAAGTTACATTTCCATTAAAATTAAGGAATATAAGGAAAATTCATATACTTTTCCATTAATTTTAATTGTCAACATTTGAAATTTTAGTCACAGATTCGCTTTGGGAACCAAGTTAATGGCAGGGCTAATTTTAGAATTACTGGAGAAATACCTTAAATGTTCATTTGTAGACTGCATTATAAAATTATTTCATAATTTTATCTTAAATGTGAATTAGATTTCAAATCTTTTCCAACAGTGTACATTAAGCCCAAAGAGTCCATCAATCGCGCAACAAGCCAGTGAAACACGAGTTATCCGCTAAAAGGCAATAATTC
>UCOM01003890.1:0-15209 GCA_900474385.1 Ormyrus pomaceus
TAATTAAATATAGAATAGTTTGAAATTATGTTGTTGAAATCGATTGTTTTTAATGAATCTCAGAGATAATATTGGAACGATAAATTACTTAGGAGGAAGCTACGTGACAATGAATTGGCAGCGGTTTTCTGTTAAGGAGTGCCTCATATAAAAGACTTATTTTTCAATAATTTATTGCAAAGGGCATTTATTAAATGAATCAAAGTACATTATAGAATTGACATTCAAACGTAATAACGACAATTTTTTGTATTGATAAAAAAAAATAAAATGATGGCAGTGCTGCAATTGCTCAAACTTGACTTCTCGATTTTGCGCCGTGGAATGCTTAGGCCCTTGTAATTAACTAGTCAACGAAACAAAATGTTTTTATTAAAATAAGTTATTCCGCTCCGAACTAACCTAAAATTATCAAAAAGAAACAAAAATTAAAAATTTAAAGACGTTTTGAAAAAAAAATCACCTTTTTTTATATACAAATTGTTGAAAATATTCATTAAAAATGTTCACGTAATTGTAGGATTCGTTCGATGACCAGTAAATTAAAGAATATCTGCACAAATTTTCAAGTTGATCGGTTCTTTATTTTTTGTTACATTTCACGGCGCCGAAAAAAATGCATTACGACAAAAATGCATTTGAAGTTTTTGGTCTTGCTGACGGTACCTTTTCAGCGCATCACTAATGATTTCCTATGGACCTTCAGGATTTTCTTTCGAGCTTAAAACTTTGAAAATACATTCTTCAAATAGTAAACCAATTTTTAAAGCAATAAAAAAAAAATACAAAAAAAAATTGATTTTACATGAGGCTCCGCCTTAAATAATATTTTTAAAGAAATAGTATGTAAAACATGAAATAAAAATTCATTTTTAAAAACAATTTTGTATAAAATATTTTTTAATATTGTGCAGTTTCTCGTAAAATACAAACGTAAGTAACGTTCATTTATTAATGTTAATAAAGTAATAAATTACAATTCTAATTAATTATTATATAATTAATTATAATTGAGGAAACCCTCTTCAAGGGCCTCCCCGGCAGTCTACTTTGGTCCAGCCAGTGGTTCTCGCTTGCGACGAAATGTCGTGGAAAAAGGAGTTTGTTTAGATCTGGTTCGGATTAGGACGGCAATTGAGAAGCAACGAACTAAGTCACATGGTTTTGATTTCAGTATTTTGGATTTCGGGGAAATAATGAATATTAATAACGCACACGTATATTTACAAAGTTTGCTTGTGTGTATGTTTGGTAAGTGAATGATAATATTTAAAATCTAGCAGAATCTCGGTTAATCTTTCGGAGTAAGAGATCGGTTTTTGGAGTTTTCGGAGTTCATGGAGATTTTGGATGTTTGTAGAGTGGATGTTCAGGAGCGTGTTATTTATTATTATTGTTTAAAATATACGTTATTGAAAATTAATCGAGTGTTTTGAATTATTTCTCAACCCTATGCAAATTCGTTGTTGATTGGCCCGATCAACTACCGGTTCTGTTGAATAATTAATTAGTTGTCAGGTGCGTTGAGCAATAAACAAAATTGTTTAAAAACCGTGACGCGCTCAAATCCTTATCCCGCTTCGGAGATATCCGGTGTGTTAGTATATTTAATTTTGGTGTCTATGACATATTGCGTAGGCTTAGATACTGAAATCATATATACCTCCGGCTCACATTATATGAGTTAAAAACTTTTTTAAAAAGAATACTTTTTTTTAAAAAAACAAACGAACCATAATAGCTACAATAATTTTTTTTTTAAATTATAGAACGTTTATGCTCTTTAAACCGCTTTTTGCTTCATACTGGATTTTTATATGAAAACTTTTAAAACACGATTATAAACAAGTTTTGCCTTAAAAAATTTTTTTTTCTTTGTAACAAAGCTTTTTCCTTGAGGAAGCAAAAATAATAAATCTACATTTATTATCTAATTTTCAAAACCTTCGTGTTATGGTACATTAATAGTTTTTAGAAATATAAAATGTAGTTAAGTCACGAAAAAGTTCTTAAAAGTTTTTTTCCTTCTTTGAAACAATAAATGTAATTGAGTCGGAATAAATTTTACATAAATTACTAATAGTTATTTTATTCGTCTCAACGCTCTGAAACTAAATTATAAAAATGAAGCACAATTTATTTTGTCTTTTATTTTTAATTTTAGTGAATCTGTTTTATTGCGGTAAGTAAATTCAAATTACTTAATGTAGAATAAATTATTTGCGTCGTCAGTTTTATTTAAATAAGGTTTACAGTATCATTCAAAAATTTAATTATTCTTAAAGTCCTCAAAAAATCTTCGACTACCTTTTATAGTGTTAACTACAACAGCATCTCCCATAGTCCATGGCATACCTGACGCTCGTCACCAGTTTAAGTTCCACGTATCCATTCATACCAAGAACAATCCAGGAAGTGCGTATAAACTAAAATGCGGCGGTAGCATTATAAGTGAGAGATACATTCTGACCGCCGCTCATTGTTTCGTAATCGTAATCGGCGACGTTATTGTAAATATCTTGTACCCTCTCGGTACAACAAAAATTATAGCGGGAACAAATCAGAGGAATGGACCTGGAATTGAAAGAGATATCATTAGAGCTTTTGTCCCCTCAGAGTTCAATATAGATTTAAACTTTCGGCCAGGTCACATTGTTGCAGAAGCAGACATAGCTGTTGCAGAAGTAAGGCGCAGAAGACTCGAGAAATATTTTGAAATATTTTATATGCGTGTTGTGATTTTAGTTAAGCGCTGACTTAGGCGTATATCAACATCGAGACAGGCTAGCGATCATACCTTTGGGATCATTGGATCCACACTCTAATGCCGGCGTGAATGAACCAGCTACGTTTTGTGGATTCGGACCAGATATAGCTGTACAACATAGTGATGGACAGATGTATCCAGCGGAATCCGGTAGCACCATAAATAAGTATATGAATGTTAAAATACTCGGCAGGAGCGAATGTGCAGCATTAAACACAGAAATTTGTACGATAAATTCAGATGGAAGAGTATATCGTACACCTTCCGGCGTAAGTATACATACTTTATTTAGAACAATTCAGATTTGTATCAGCTATCTTTCGTTCAGAGCGGTGTTTGGCTCAGGCGATAAGGCTCTTACCTCCCAAGGCAAACATTGCTTAGAACGCTAGTTCAGATGCTTGTCAGTCAGAAATTTTCGGAGTCATTTTTAAAAAATTTCTGCCGGATTTTTCAACAATGGGGCAGGAGCGGATAATACCCGCCGATCGTGCTAGAGGATCGCGTATGCACCTGATCAATAGTCAACTTTAATAAGTACCATGATTGCGCTGAAGGCATGAGTATTGAAAAGATTGGCTGTTACGGGTCTCGCTAGCGAGTCTCACATGGTGGGATCTTCTTTGGCTCGATCGGTACCTCGTAAACACATTCTCTCAGATTTACATAAATTTCATGTAAATCTGCGTTTTTCTTTTACCATTTTTGCTGTTTTCTGTTTCTTTTGTTCGTTCTTCTCGTGTTTACTGGGTAAGAGCGAAGGGAATTGATTCGGACTCCTAGTCGCTATAGATCGAAAGAAGCACCACTGTGGTAAAACATACGTGCTTTGTTTATCAAAACACACCGATAATCCCCGACGCTGTTAAGCATGCCGTAAAAAAAGATCTTTCATTTAAAGGGAGACAGCGGAGCCGGATTAGTTCACAATAATAAAATCGTCGGAGTTCTAAGTTCCGGACCTCGCCTTGGCACTGCAGGAGTACCTATAAAATTCACGAGACTCTATCCATATATGAGATTTATCAATGAAGCTCAGAATCCGCGTGGTGACCATAGATTTGTGGTGTCTTTGGATGCAAATCTAAACCGCCGTGGATAGGAAATACAAATCCTAAACATCTACGTCTCCATGATGGATCAAATTCCAGTTCTGCAGAAGACAAAAAGAAGCCACAGCGTTGTTTCAGTTTTAATGTTATATAATTTATAATTTCAAGCTTTTTTCTTATGTTATATAATATTTTTAATGAAGAAATCTGTCAATTCTGAAATAAAAATTACTTTTTAAAATCAATTTGTTATAAAATATTTCTTAATATTGTGCAGTTTTTTTCGTGAGGACACGGCGGTGAGTACTACTACTCTGTGACTCTCCGCAGTTTATTATAGTTTTTTGGGTTTTTTTTACTGATTTTTGAAGCCGAACTTAGTTGTCGAAGTGAAATTTGCGTCTCTCGCCTAACAGTAGCTAATAAGCTTGTATTTTTCTAGCTTGCGTTTTCGAGTGTGCAATCCCTCCCGTCGGCCACGTGGGTGCATAACCTGAAATCGCACCAAGTCGGGGTAGAAGTGTTTATTATGTCTAGACAAAGGGGTTATAAACATATTGGAAGCGATGCGTAGGTTGCGGCTCGTATTTTCATAACTCTTGCGCTGAACGGGCAAGCAAGCTCCCGAACGGCTACTTCAAAAAGTGCTGCGGGCAATAAGGACTCGCTAGAGCAGCCTAAAACATCCAAATCAAGATCAACGTCGCCCACCGTGGACACGACTATGTTGGCTGAATTTGCAAGCCTTCGCAAGCAGTTAGAGCTAAACAGCAAACAATTAGAGGATAACACTAAATGTATTCTGAATAAGATGGAAGGTTTATTGTCTAGAATTATTGACAATGAAGATGCAACCTCTCAAGCACACATAAAAATTGATGAACTAGCTGTGAAAGTGGATGACCTCCAACTAACAATTCTCTCTAGTGACGTAGCATCTGCTAATAGCATCACTGTATTTGTGTTACAGGAACTACAAGATATTGAATATGTGGTGTTAAAGAAGTACTCAACAACAGCGGATCAACCCCACCTGAGGACTCGACAAAAATCTCTGACTTGATTTACTCAGAGACTAATCTTTCAGTGAATGTAATGTCTTCCAGGCGACTTGGCAAACGCTCTTCTTCGCATGATACAAGACCCAGACCCATATGTACAAAGCTGGCCTCACATGAAGAGGTAATAAATGTGCTACGAGCAGCTAAAAACTTTCAACGTGGCATGAGGGTCAGCACAGACAAAACGAAGAAGCAACAGGAGCATTTAAAATCCCTTGTCGCTATTGTGAATAAACATAATGCATCAAATCAGGATGATCTTCTACGAGTAAAATATATCAAGAACCAACCATGTATCATTGATGCGAAGGGCAATATTAAGACTCTAAAAAACTAAATACAGCAGTCTCGAGTAACATTAGTATTTACTACCAAAATGTAAGAGGCCTTAGGACTAAATTAAGTTAGTTTAAGTCTAATTTATTTGTATCAACAGACTCGCCAGACATTATTGTCTTCACTGAGACCTGGTGGCCCCAGGACTGTGACTCTAAATTGGCTCTGGAGGGGTATGACGTATACAGCGTCAACAGGGATCCTGCACACACATTGAGGAATCGAGGTGGTGGCGTCTTAATTGCTGTTCGCTCCAGTCTACGTAGTCACAGGATAGAGATTGTAACTGAAGGCATTGAACACTTGTTCGTAACTATAGGTATTGACAGGTCATCGATCATCATAGGATCTGTGTATATGCCTCAATATATGGACTGTGAAGATTTCATCAGACATGCCTCTACAATTGAGAATGTAGCAGCTCTCTATCCCCATGCTGACTTGGCCATCTTTGGAGATTACAACATGCCAGGGTGCAACATACAATGGAGGTCGTCTATAGCTCATGTCATGCTCTCTACGTCCCTCCTCACATAGCTCAAAAATCTCAGATTTTAAGCACCATGGCTTCTACACTGGATCTTTCACAGCAGCACCCAGTTATGGGCGCAGCTAAGAACTACACTTTGAATTTCCTGTTTACCAACGGTCAGATTATTGCGGTGGCACCACCTGTGGAGAAATTAACTACTATTGATCAACACCACCCACCGTGTCTCTTCAACCTCCGCTGCAGTGTCACATCAACGGCTCCACGTCCAGAAGTTTTCAGAGACTTTCGTCATGCGGAATACACAGTGTTAAACGAGTACTTGCTAACCGTAGACTGAGGTTTTCTCACAGGGCTCGATTGCGTTAACCAAATGATCTCTGATTTTTATGCTTCACTGCAGGAAGCTGTCGACAAATTCGTGACTGTGAGGAAACGCCATTCTAAGTCATATTCGTCATGGTTCGATAAAGATCTATGCAATCTAGGCAAAGCGAAGAGACATTCGCATTGGATTTTTAGAATGTCACACAAATCATCGGATTACATTGAGTTTAAGCGGCTGCGTGCCAAGTGCACCCGTGCACGAAACTTATGTTATTCCAAATTTATAGAAAAAGTACAAAGTGCGGTTAAACTCAATGTAAAATCTTCCTGGAGTTACATAAACAGCACTAGGAATAATAATTCAATACCGCGCACGGTTTATCTAAAAGATACCCGGGTATATGTGAATAAAATTCCAGACTTGTTTGCCTCATATTTTAGCTCGTTTTACCGGCCAGCTGTTGACTATTACGAACCGGATTTGAGTGATACAGGGGTGAATCATAGTTTTTCGGTGTCAAGGGAGGAGTTAGATCATGCAATATCTAAACTGAAAATGTCATACGGTGCAGAACCGGTCGGTATTCCTTCCTCCCTTTTAATTAATTGTTCACGCGCTCTGTTTGAATCACTATTATTATTGTTTAACGCCTCCCTGGCATCAGGCGTTTTCCCAACTTCGTGGAAATAATGCTACGTTACACCGATACTAAAAGCAGGTGATAGCCAGAATGTTGCTAACTACCACCCCATATCAATCCTCAATGCGATGCCCAAACTGTTAGATAGCATAATATATACGAAAATTTATGATAAATTTGCGCCCCTGATTGTGCCTCAGCAGCACGGTTTCGTATCTGGAAGGTCTACTACAATTAATCTATTGTTTTACTCATCATTTATTACTTACAAGTTGCTGAGTTACAGTCAGGTTGACACAGTATATTGCGACTACTCGAAGGCATTCGACTACCTTAACCAATCAATACTTATTAAAAAACTAGCCAAATTTGGCTGTCATGGCGCATCTCTCGCATGGTTTAAATCCTACCTAATCGGTCGCACGCAACGTGTAAGGATTGGGGATTCGGTGTTCGACAGTTACAGGGTTACCTCCGGGGTACCCCAAGGGTCGCTTCTAGGTCCCTTACTATTCATTTTATTTATAAACGACGTCGTCAATTGTATCACTGGCTCCAACATCCTAATTTACGCCGACGACATAAAGTTATATAGGCTTATATCGTCGCCTTTGGACGCTTGTACTCTCCAAAAAGACCTAGATGCACTCAGTCAATGGAGTACCAGAAGTGGCCTTATTTTAAATACGGATAAATGTAATATAATCAGCTTTACTAGAAGTAAATCTACACTCGAGTATGCTTATAGAATTAATAATAAAGAGTTAAAGCGCTTACCACTAGTCAGGGACTTAGGCGTCCTATTTGATAGTAGACTCACTTTCGCTGAGCATATCAATTATGTTACCAACAAGGCATCAAGAACGTTGGGTTTTATAATTAGGTGCACCAGGGACTTCAACGATCCGTACACAATCTGGCATCTATATAGGACGTTGGTAACTCCCATTCTTTGTTACGCATCTCCTATATGGGTGCCAACTACGCAGATTGGTATGCAGAATCTCGAATCAGTCCAGCACAGGCTAATGAGATATCTATCATATAAATCGAACCAACCTATGCGGTTCGACGACCATAATTACTCGTGCATATCAAGCAAATTTAAAATTTTTACCCTGGAATCTTTATATGCAGCTATTGACGCCTTGCTGGTACATGATACTAGGAATAAACTAGACTGTGATACTCTTAAAGCACACTTTCGCACACGAGATATACATTACCCACACAGAAGACCGCATGAGTTGTGGGAACAGTTATTTAATTCTAACTTTGGTTACAATTCGACGATACCTCGCATTACCCGTCGATGGCATTCGTTGCTGTATAGGATTAGAAACTACACAGACCCTACGGGGATCCGTGGTTTAATTAAGGCGCATTGTCTGTCAACGTATAGATAGAGTCATGTAGTATTATTACTCAGCCTTACTCTCTTACAGACTAATAGGCTAATACTTAATTATATTATTAATTATCTATATTTTGTACACTGGGCTATATGCCCGTTTTTCAAACAAATAAATAAATAAATAAATAATGGCTTTTTATACGGAAAGTCTTAAAACACGATTTTAAATAAGTTTTGTCTTAAAAATCTTTTTCGCCGTAACAAAGCTTTCTCCTTGAGGAAGCAAAAATAATAAATCTACATTTATTATCATACAGAATTTTCAAAACCTTCGTGTTATGACAAATTAATAGTTTTTAAAAATATAAAAGATAGTTAAGTCACGAAAAGGTTCTTAAAAGTTTTTTTTCCTTCTTTGAAGCAATAAATGTAATTGAGTCGGAAGAAATTTTATATAAATTACTAATACTTATTTTATTCGTCTCAATGCTCTGAAACAAAATTATAAAAATGAAGCACAATTTATTCCGCTTTTTATTCTTAATTTTAGTGAATCTGTTTTATTACGGTAAGTCAATTCAAATTACGTCATATAGATCAAATTCTTTGCGTCGTCAGTTTTAGTTAAATATGGTAACAGTATCATTCAAAATTTTCATTTTTTTAAAGTCCTCAAAAAATCTTCGCCTACCTTTTATAGTGCTAACTACGAAAGCATCTCCCATAATCCATGGCATACCTGACGAGCATCACCAGTTTAAATTCCACGTATCCATTTATACGAAGAACAATCCAAGAAGTGTGTATGAACTAATATGCGGCGGTAGCATTTTAAGTGAAAGATACATTCTGACTGCCGCTCATTGTTTCATAACCAAATTCAACGACGTTATTGAAGATATCTTGTACCCTCTCGGTACAACAAAAATTATAGCGGGAACAAATCACAGGAATGGACCTGGAATTGAAAGAAGTATCATTAGAGCTTTTGTCCCCGTAGAGTTCAATGTAGATTTATACTTTCGGCCAGGACACCTTGTTGCAGAAGCAGACATAGCTGTTGCAGAAGTAAGGCGCAGAAGAATTGAGAAATATTTTGAAATATTTTATGGGCGTGTTGTGATTTTAGTTAAACGCTGACTTATGCGTATATCAACATCGAGACAGGCTAGCAGTCATACCTTTGGGATCATTGGATCCACACTCTAATGCCGGCGCCAATGAACCAGCTACGTTTTGTGGATTCGGACCAGATATAGCTGTACAACATATGGATGGGCAGATGTATCCAGCCGAATCCGGTAATACCATAAATAGGTATATGAATGTTAAAATACTCGGCAGGAGCGAATGTGCAGCATTCAACACAGAAATTTGTACGATAAATTCAGATGGAAGAGTATTTCGTTCACCTTCCTACGTAAGTATACATACTTTATTTAGACCAATTCAAATTTGTATAAGCTATCTTTCGTTCAGAGCGGTGTTTGGCTAAGTGTTCGGTGGCTCGAATCTCACATGGCTGGGTCTTCCGTGGCTCGAAAACACAGTGTCTCAGATTTACATAAATTTCATGTAAATCTGCGACCGCTTTTGGTGTTTGCTGCTATTTTGATGTGAGATTGTTCTTCTCGTGTTTACTGGGTAAGAGCGAAGGGAGTTGATTCAGACTCCGAGCTCAAAGGCCATAGTCTTTACTGATCGAAACAAGCACCACTGCGGTAAAACGCACGTGCTTGCTTACCAAAACACACCGACCAACGTCGACGCTGTTAGGCATACCGTGAAAAATTATCTTTCATTTAAAGGGCGACAGCGGAGCAGGATTAGTTCACAATAATAAAATCGTCGGAGTTCTAAGTTCCGGACCTCGTCATGGGACTGCAAGAGGGCCGATAAAATTCACGAGACTCCATCAATATATGAGATTTATCAATGAAGCTCAGAATCCGCGTGGTGACCGCAGATTTATGATGATTTTGGATGGAAATCTAAACCGCCGTGGATAGGAGATACTGGAGTATCCTAAACATCTACGTCTCCATGGTGGATCGAATTCCAGTTCTGCAGAAGGCAAAAAGAAGCCTCAGCGTTGTTTCAGTTTTAAAGTTATATAATTTATAATTTCAAGCTTTTTTCTGTTAAATAATATTTTTAATGAATAAATGTGTAAAACCTAAAATAAAAATTACTTTTTAAAATCAATTTGTTATAAAATATTTCTTAATATTGTGCAGTTTCTCGTAAAAAACATCACATAAGTAACATTAATTTAATCAATGTAACTGTAACTTATGACAGTATTAAATTTTTTAAAATGTAAATATAAAGCAATGTAGTACTACCATGAATGTACGCAAATTAAAAAATCTGAAGTTGCCAATTCAGTGGCATATAGCTTCCTCCAAACTAATTTATCGTATATTTATAGTGACAGTTCAAAAATGAAATATATGAGTACATTATTTTAAAAATTTTTATTCATAAATAAACTATATTAATGGCATTAATGTAAAAAATCATAATAAACTAATAACAAAATAATATTAATAATAAAAATATGACTGCACTATATAATCGCAATCCCCTGCATGATTTAAATTCGTTATAAAACAAAAACTAGTACTAGAATTTTAAAAAACCGCTGCCAATTCATTGGCAGTTAGCTTCCTCCATACTAATTTATTGTTCCTACACTTATAATAATACTTCAAATTTTAAATATACGAATACATTATTTTAAAAATGTAACTTTTACTTCTACTAGATATAAAAACAGTTCAGCTTTTGAAAAAACTTCAAATCAATTGAATCATTTTTTTCTTCTGTAATTATTGGACACAGAAAACTCATTTTTTTTATTTAATTTGATCTGTATTGATGGCATTAATGTAAATAATCAGAATAAAATAATGATAATAATAAAAATATAACTGTACTATATCTTACATATAATCGAGATAACATATATAATTTAAAATCGTTATAAAACAAAAACTTTTATTACAGGAATTTTAAAAATTACTTTTAATTTTGAAAATTTAGTTAAAGACGAAAAAATAAGTGATCGATCATTGAAAAAGACCAATTATTCACTAAGGTATAACTATTTAAAAAATTTTATTACAAAAATGAAATCTTAATATCTTTGGACCTAATAAGTTTCATGAGTTGCACAATAAACTCGACCGAAATATACATATTGTCAGGGGATAACGAGTTTAAGGGGTCTGATTACGAGGTGTCATCCCGTAGTCGATAAGAGGACTTGAGAAGAGAAGTGCATATAGGCATCGATAGCTCAGTGGGAAGAGCATCCTTCGCGAAAATGGATTGCCCTGCAAAATCAAAAACCACTTTTTCGAAAATCAAAAATTCACCATAAAATGAAAACAAATCTACGAAACAAAAGACGGATCTTTGATTCGGCATTCCTTGAACCAAATGAATGAAATGAGCCCTGAATGCGAAAATACGTTTAGTAAAAGATGAGCTCAGACAGACACACATCCACATGACCATGCGCACTCGAAAATTTTTTTGCTTCATAATAGCTTTTTATACGGAAAGTCTTAAGACATGATTTTAAACAAGTTTTGTTCAAAAAATTTTTTCGCCATAACGAAGCTTTCACCTTGAAGAAGCAAAAATAATAAATCTAAATTTATTATCATACTGAATTTTCAAAACCTTCGTGTTATGGCACATTGATAGTTTTTAGAAATATAAAAAATAGTTAAGTCACGAAAAAGTTCTTAAAAGTTTTTTTCCTTCTTTGAAGCAATAAATGTAATTGAGTCGGCATAAATTTTATATAAATTACTGATAGTTATTTTATTCGTCTCAACGCTCTGAAACTAAAATATAAAAATGAAGCACAATTTATTCTGTTTTTTATTTTTAATTTTAGTGAATCTGTTTTATCACGGTAAGTAAATTCAAATTACTTATTATAGAATAAATTCTTTGAATCGTAAGTTTTATTTAAATACGCAGTTTACAGTATCATTCAAAATTTAATTTTTCTCGAAGTCCTCAAAGAATCTTCGCCTGCCTTTTATAGCGCCAAGTACAACAGCATCACCCATAATCAATGGTGTAGCTGACTTACCTCACTACTTTAAGTTCCACGTATCCATTCACAACAAGAACAATCTAGGAAATGAATATGAACAAGTATGCGGCGGTAGCATCTTAAGTGAGAAATACATTTTGACCGCCGCTCATTGTTTCATAACTAAATTAAACGGCAATATTGAAGAGGTCTTTTACCCTCGCGGTAGAACAAAAATTATAGCGGGAACAAATCAGAGGAATGGACCTGGAATTGAAAGAGATATCATTAGAACCTTTATCCCCAATGATTACAATGTAGATTCAGACAATGATCATCCAGGATATCTTTTTTTTTTTTATTAGATAAGCTTTATTAACTTATAAAGATAAGTTATTTAGCATTATAATACATATGTACATACAATGTTTACAATATATTTTTTTTCTTTTTTATAAATCATTCTTACAATATATGTATAAGGTGTTGCCTAAATTTCTAAGTTACATTCGACAAAAAAATTATAAAGGGTTTTACATATGCGTGGATTCGTATTAATAAGTAAAGCTCTAACATTATACGGGGAGATAACCTTTAATTTTTTAAGTTCGTTAATAAGTTTAGTTCTTTGGTTTGAATATATTGGGCACAGCCAGAGTATGTGGTCGAGATCTTGGTCTGCAGTATTGCATTGACATATGGCATTGTTTATAAAGTTGATACGAGCAAGTGAGGCAGCAAGGTTATAATGATTTGCTCTGCTGCGATTGATCATGACTATATTTGCTCTTTTTAGCTTATGCTTGTAGAACCAGGGTTTATCATTATTTTTGTAGAAATACGTGAAATATTCAATACCTTTTGTTTCTCCAAGTTCCTTTAATTTATTTTCAGTTTCGTTTTTGGCATCTGATTTAAATTTTATGCGTAAGTCCGTAAACGGAATACGGAGATCGGAGTTGTAGAGATTGTTGGTAGCAGTTTTAGCTAGTTGGTCTGCTTGTTCATTCCCACTGATTCCTATATGCGCTGGGATCCATATTAGTTTGATTTTGCTGTTATTGGTGGTTAATTTTGAAAATTCGATTGCTTTTTTTTTAATTTCGTAAATATATGAGTTTGTTTTAATATTGAAGTTTAAGTTTTTTAATTTTTCTAAGATGCTAAGGGAATCAGTGAGAATGATTACATTTTTTTCAGTGTTTTGTAGGGCTATGTCAAGTGCGTCATTTAGGGCAATACTTTCGGCTGTATAGATTGACGCAAGATTATTTATACTTTTTTGACTTATTACATTTAGAATATTTGATAAGCATGCTGTGCCAACAGAATTAGCATTTAAGATTTTGCTACCATCTGTATAGATGGAAATTGCTTTTTCCTGCTCAATAAATCTGTCGAGTAAATCGTTTGGATTTTGGCTTTTTTTAAGAGTTTTGCCGAATTCGGTGTCTATATCGATGTTAGAAACGAAAGTATCATAATCTGCGAGAAAGATATTGTAATGGGATTTAATTTGAAAGGTTTGACTTAAGGGTATAATTTCATTCACGCAGTTTAGTAGCAAGCTTTTTCTTTTGATTTTTTTGAATGATTGATACGATTTATTTATTAGCTTATTTACTGCTAAATTTGTGTTGGATAGAATTTTTGATAGGTAGCTTAGGCAGAAAAATTTAGTTCTATCTTTTATATACATTAATTTTGATTCTGCTATAAGGATGTTGGTAGGGGTGCTGATTCTGTAGCCTAATGCAAGGCGTATCGCTGCGTATTGAATGCGTTCAAGTTTGGCTATTTCGTTTGCATTTTTTGGAAAGTAAACAAAGGAAGCGAAGTCTATAATTGATCTTATATAAGATTTGTATATAGTAAGAAGAGTGGATGGATCAGCACCCCACCACGTACCTCTTACAAATTTTATAATATTGAGAGCTTTTAAGCATTTGTTTTTAACATTTTCTACCTGACGTCGAAAAGATAGTCTGTAATCAAATATTACACCAAGGTATCGCGCAGATTCTTGCGATGTAATTGTAAGATCATCTACTCTGATAATTACATTTCCTGGTTTATAACCTTGATTATTAAAATGCATTAGAGCTGTTTTATCAGGTGAAATTTCCAGTCCGATGTCATAAAGGTTTCTTTTGAGTGTTCGAAGGCTTTTTTCCGTGATAGATATGCAGGATTTTAACGATTTTTTTTTAACGAGAATCATGATATCGTCAGCGTACATTATGATAATGACCGATGCGGGAAGATTTTTCGTTATATTAGCTATATATAGATTGAACAATAATGGACTTAGGGAACCTCCTTGTGGTACTCCTTTGTGTACGTTTCTATGTAAATTTGTGTTAATATGTGTGTAAATTAATCTTTCGTAATTTAGAAATTTTACCATTTTAACCATTTCAATCGGGATTTGTAAATCTGCTAGAGTTTGAAGCAGAATTTCACAATTTACATTATCATATGCACTAGTAATGTCTATATAAGTAGCAAGGATGTGTTGGTTATTTTTAAAACCTTCTTCAATATTTAATGTAAGTTGTATAAGATTATCATTGCAAGATTGACCTTTTCGGAAGCCAGATTGAGAAATAGGTAAAAGGTTATTGCTCTCTAACCACCATTGTAAAGGATTTTTTATTAAAATTTCAAAGAGTTTACAGACACACGAAGAGAGAGTAATAGGTCGAAAATTTTCGCTATCAGGTTTCTTAATAAATAACACAAAGCAGTTTTTCCAATCTGGGGGAAATTCGCCTTTTTTATAAATTTCGTTGTAGATATCTAAGAGGATTAACTTATACTTGATGGGTAATTCTTTAAGAATTTCATAATCAATTCCATCAAGACCTGGAGATGAACTATTATCTCTAGAATTGAGTACGATGTTAAGTTCCGAAAATTGAAAGAGGTTGCTAAGAAAATCATTTTCTTTACAATTGGGAGTCCAATCAGGATTGGAGGCTACCCACGAAGGACTAATTTTATCGAGTGCAGTTTCAACCTTGTCTACATTTGTGTCATCAATTGTGCTAGGAGATTTTACTTTTACATATTTATTTTTAAAAATTTTCATGGTATTCCAGACATATGTAGGGTTAGTTCTGAAGTC
>UCOM01003891.1:0-15077 GCA_900474385.1 Ormyrus pomaceus
ACTGTAAATAACGCCATGGTCATGGGCAGCGATTTAATTTTTTCGTCCGGAAATGCAAAGAATTAGTCACATTGTGTTGTATTTTTAATCTTCTACGAGCAATCATCAAAATACACGTACTCCAAAATAGAAGGAGAGAGAACGATTAGACAGTTTGACAGTCGCGTCCCGGTTCAAGAATTCAGCCAAATTCAGGGTAGTTCTCTCTCCTATTTTGGAGTGTACTATTCCCAACTCACGCATGAAATAGCCCTCATTTCACACTAGAAAGTAGCAGAAAAAATCGAGCATTTTAAACGTTTGAAAAAATATTTTGTCATAGCGGGGAATAAAGTCTTTTTTCGTCGTTTGCATCGGGGCTTATCAGGGAAAAAAGTCACTTTTTTCAATTTTCTTTTCTGTTTTAAATATTTTTTTACGACTTCTGTGCACGATTTGAAATGCACGATCATCTATCCAACTTTCTAACATCAAAAGAGGGTTTTTTTTCATGTCTTCGTTGAAAAAAACACGGTGTGTCACATGGGAAAATAAAGCTATTTCAAGTTCAAGCAAAGAACAGGTCAGCGACGTATGCAATATATTGCACAAGCTCTGGCGAATGAACATCGGAGGTACTTTTAGTGAATGGTTTTTGTTTTTTGGGAAAGAATACGTTATTTTAATGACTAACAAGTTACGTTGTAGAATAAAGTTTTTTGGTATAAGTTTCACTACTTTTGAACTGAATTAAAATACTGTTTGAAAGATTATAAGTGCATCAGAAGCAACGATTTTACTAAAATATGCACGTGAATAATTTTTTTTGTTTTTTAAATTAAGCATTCGTTCTGAGTTTGTTGGTTAACTTGAACAAATTTATATTGCATTTATTTTTAAATAAATTAAATACTCATTGAAAATAAATACTCAATTTTAGATGATAATTGCATAGAAGATACTGCTGAAAACATCAAACCATACACTGTTGATGGTGTACCAATACGAAAGCTTTTTATTAGCAACTTGGCACAAAAAGTAAGTTTTTTAACTTTTAATTGATACAATTGATTTTGAATAAGTATTACATTTTTCAAATTGATTTAATAATGCTTTTTGATTTTAGACCACAAAAAAAGATCTAGAAAAATTATTTTCCACTTATGGAAAAATAGATAGCTGCTTTTTAAAGCGTAACATGGGTAAAAACAATAATTACGCCTTTGTAACTTTTAATAATATGGATGATGCTTTAAAGTTAGTAACAAAGACAGTTTTTTTAATACTTTTCTAATTTAAATGTACAATATCTAAATAAATTATTTTTTAGGGCAACAAAGGATGGTCACAAAAAAATAATACATCTCCATCGTAGAGGCTTAATAGTGAGGCCTGCAGACTCTTGGCACCAACCAGATTGTGTTGAAAATCAAAATAAAAAAATAAAAAAATCTTCAGATTCAAGTGAAGAAGAATTATCTACTCCTTTTGAATTAAACGATGATGCAGCTATCCACAAATTAAATGCTGATTGTTTAACGCACATATTCACGTTTCTTCCAATTGTTGACAGAGTAAAAATGGAACTAGGTATCGATGAACAAATATAAACAATTAATAATTTTAAATATAATATTTTTGAATATTCTAGTTTAAATAAGTTTTTTATATATTTTTATTAAATATTCAAGTTTTAAAATGATAATTACAATAATTTATATTCTTTTTTTAGTTTGCAAAAGATGGCGTATGATCAGTAAAAACTCATGGAACACTTTTAAAGAATTAGATCTGAAACAATCAACTTGGGGATTCGATACAGCAACTGGTGGTTCAAGAGAAATTGATACTCCAACTCTTCGAAAAGTTTTGCTTCGATGTGGTCCATTTCTTACACACATTGACTTATCAATGTGTGCAAAGAAATTAAGTAAAAGTACCGTAACTGTCGTTGCGAGATTATGCCCAAATTTGCGAGTTATTAATTTTACAGGACTGAATGTTTCACCTACTGCAATAAAAGTATTAAAAAAGTTACGTTGAGAGTGCACACGCCCGCGGCTCATCGAAGAGCCGCCAGTTGTATTATAGACACTGAATAAATCACGCCTGTAATATTACTCCTGGGTCTTACATTATTACCCTAGACTCACAACTACTCACGTGCCACATCTTCATACATAGCAAAAATGCACTATCCAACTTTCTAACACCAAATGAGGGCCTTTCATGCCCTCGTTGACAAAAAACACGGTGTGTAACACGGGGAGAAAAGCTATTTCAGACTCGGGTGAGGTATTTTCAGGACTCGTCTTCTCTGTCTCGGGCGCCTTCGGGGTCCTCGACTCCGACTCGTGCTGAATACCTTACCCTCGCTAGAAATAACTCATTTTCTCCCCTTGTTGCACAATGTACTATTTCGATGCCCTTTAAGAGATAAAATTCATTTTGGAATGCTACAATGTTTAACGAAATTATTCTTTTAAATAAAGTGATTGCGTATTAATTGCAAAGAAATATTAATTTTTAATAAATCACGATATTTTAATTAATAAATAAATATTTAAATACCGGTGTCTTTGATTCAAATGCGCACGAGCAAAGTACGATATTATAAATATCAGCAGGTGTAGCTGACTTCACGAGATGTGTGCAGCATAGAAAGCTGTGGGAAAGCAATTCCCAACTGTAGCTGTGTTGCAAACTTCAGGGTTCTAACATTTCGGACTGAAGAAGAAGAAGAGTAAAACGTGATTTTGAGCAAAATATGCTGATATTCCAAAAATAGCTTAGGAACAATATTGCTAAGCATTATTTTTTTGATAATAAAAAATTCGAACATCAAATGAGAAGTAAATAGTGGTACGGGTACCGCGTCGTC
Source organism: Ormyrus pomaceus (assembly GCA_900474385.1). Classification (NCBI taxonomy): domain Eukaryota; kingdom Metazoa; phylum Arthropoda; class Insecta; order Hymenoptera; family Ormyridae; genus Ormyrus; species Ormyrus pomaceus. The sequence continues at coordinate 2,861 of UCOM01003891.1, forward strand.
TGCTTCTCAAACTCGCCTCCGCGGCACTACCGTGCCCCTGGATTATAATTATTTTCTCTCAAATACTTTATTTTGCAGTTTATTAACGAAAAGTAAGTAATAAAAAAAACTATTAGAATTTTGTAAGTCACCTTGAAGCGGCGAAACCTATATTTAAAGTCCCATAAACCGGCAAGAGTGAAAATAAAGCAAGTCACTCGATTAATCACAGAAAACAGTATAGCTTGCAAAACGACAAAAGCGAGGAAAAATCAGCGCTCGTTCTCTCCTTTTCACAGTCAATTTTCATCGCGAGCTCTCGTTTAAATCCTCGTATCGCATCGACTCGCCGGCGACTGTTTGCTCGGCGCGACTCCCCTCTTTCTCTCTGTCTCTCTCTCTCCCTCTCGACGTCTTATTTGTCCAGGAGGTTGGAGGTGTCGAGCACTTTACGATTTCCGCGCGAGGGAAAAAGAGTGGCAGCGTTGTATACGGCGCTCTGTTTTCTCGAGAGCCTCTCTCCTCCTCGTTTTAATTCTTCGCGCGCGGCGAGAAGGAGAGAGAGCCGGGAGAGCAAATATTTTGGTCATTAATGCGGGGATCGGCCCCGCTTTACGAAAATACCTTGTGCAAATAGGTGAGCAACGAAAATCGAGTGCCCGGATTAGTCTGTCGTGCCGGCGATTTGTATCTTTTACGATGTAATAAGCTTGACGGCGCTGTTCGACCGAGTTTATTTTCTTAGAGGGGATTAAAAGGACACGATGAATGAGAGTTCGGATTTCGGACGAGAGAAGGCGATTCGATGCAGTTGTTTGATGAACAGAGGCAACGGTAAGGAGTTTAAAATTTTTAAAATAACTGCGAGTTATTTTTGTTTCGCAGATTATTACTGGGTGAAATGGCAAGTATGAGACTTGTTTTTGGCTTATTTTTTTTTGTTCTTAATTTAAATAATAGACAATCATATAAATATTACCAAAACATTTTTAAGCTTTTAAGCACACTAACTACTAATTTGTTTAAATGGTAAAAAATAAGTTATTTATTTTGGTAACTGTCATAAGTCGATGTAACATGATTTATCATATAGTTATCTAAAATTATGTACTAAAGATAGGCTGCATATAATAAAACCTAGATTGATCTTCATCATTGTTATGTATGACTTTACTATAAATAACAACTGATCTTACTAGTTGCATCCCGCATATACAATTAACTTCTCTCTACGCAGCTTCGCACAATAAACTCTAAATCTTTAAAAATTGTCGCCTTCAAATTGGTCAAATAACTTTCTGAGCAATGGCCCGGCACCCAAATCCAAAGGCTAAAATCCAAGAAAGATTCGGAATCGTAATAGGAGAAAAAGTGTCCGGACCGTTCAGGTCCATCGAAGCTCAGTGGCCAGTTTCGGGCGACGGTCGAGCTTGGATAAAAGGGACTTGGAGGGATATCCTCCAGGATTCCGAAAGAGCGAGTCGCGCCGGGAGAGGAGCTCTTCTTCTTATCTGTCTACGGTACGTCGTAACGATTACGTCCTCGATCTGTATAAGGGTTTTTCCTTCGGGGAGCGAAAAGGAAAGGCAAACCTCTCCCGTCCAATCCGCCGCGGCTCCGCTTCTCTCTCTCTCTCTCTCTGCCTCCGCTATTTTGTACTTTATTTCCGCGACGTTGACCCTTTTCTATCTCGAAACCGCCGCTAATCGTTTTATTTGTACGGCAATTTACAAAAATAGCCAGTTTAGATGTGTTTTTGATATTAGGTCGTTTCGTATAAAGTGCAGTGATGAGCCTTTATTGAGAGAAAATAAATGTATTGGATACGTGAAATAATGAACGAAGGTTTCGCATTAACAGCCCGCGTTGCAAATGAGTCAATAAAACATGATAACCCCTAAAATAAATCCTGTAATAACGACTATTATGTATACTGCTTAAGTACTTTTGGTATTACACTATAATTTATCAATAAAAACGTACTCGAATCAATAAAAGTCGCTCGATGTACAGTAGCAAAATCAGAATATATTGAATATTAAAAAATATTGAAAGAACCAAAGTGATTAGTTAAAATGCTACTTACATTTGTGAGTACTATATAAATTATAATTCATACCATCTAGTGCGCATTTTATTATTTTCCAAAAAAATTTCGCTTTAAAGCAAGAAGTAGCCCGCCTTTTTGCTTACATTCGCATCGAATTCGAAGCATTTTCCTTCCCGGGCTCTCTTTTCCGTTTGCTCTCTAAACTATTTTTCCTCCCCGCATCCCCTCCTCGACTCTCTGTCTCATTTCTATCTTCCTTATTTACCTCCTGGACTCCCGGTCTTGCCGGTTGCTCTTTCGATCTCTCTCTCTCTCTCTCTCTCTCTCTCTCTCTCTCTCTGCCTTTCCATCTATTTTCCCGAGGGTTCCGGCGAGCGGAAAAGCCGGAGTACGCCCGCTTTAGCGCACATCGATTCTCGCGCATCCTCCAATTATTCAGACTTCATCCTCGATTAGGAGAAACTTCCCTCTTATCTCCTGGCCGATCCGATCGACTTGAGCGATCGCCTCTGACTCTTTCAGCTGAGCCCCTTGCGCTCCCTTGACTTTTCGATTTTGCCGGAGAGTCGAGAGGTATTTTTCGAACCGACTTCGGGACTTGCTCGAACGACGAAAGGAGAAAATTTCTCGGGGGAGCTTTTGGATTGAGAGAGATTATTATTTTTGTGACTTTATAATTCCGTAAGAATCTTTATAGGGGGATAAATATATTTTCATGTAAATATCTCGAAAGATAACAACTTCTTGTGGTGATTAAATTCCACTAAAAAGCACACGGCGAAGCTCTGCTCGCTCGATCGCTCGATCGAGCGAACGGGCGAAAATCGTTTTTCAAATGGCGGCAGCGCGTTAAGCAGCCCCGTCGAGCTTGATATAATAAAGCTCGAAATCGCAGTCGCAAGTAACCTCAGCATTAAGAGATGCACCCGCGGCGCGGGGAGACAGACGAGAGTCGAAGCGGCGCGGGATAGAACTTTATGCAAGCTCTTTTCACGGTAGAGTTGCGTCCCCCCGCGCTCTCGCGCATAAATACTGCAGAAGCGCGCCTCGACGGAATTTCAAAGCTGACTGACTTTCCGTCTCTATATCTCTGTCTCTCTTCTCTCTCGCGATTTGCTTTTCCTATCGCAGTCCTTTCCCATCATCGCTCAGTCGCCTCCCGATCTATTATGCAGCGTGTTTGCGCCAAGTGGGAATCAGTCAGGCTTGAGACGCTCCATTTTTTACTCTTCGGCGGCCAACGTCGCCTGAGGTCCAGACTAATGATGGGCTAGCTGTTTAGGTTGGATCGGAAAATATTTTGCTATCGTTTTTTATTTATTTCGTTTACTTGTGCGCAAAGTTTTCTTCTTCAATTACATATTTGAGAATCTAGAAATATGTTTCTTTAAATATTCAGACCAAAACTATCAAGTAACAGCCTTAAAAAGGAGAAAATTAAAATATTAAACAATCTACTATTTATTTGAACGGCTTCTTTAAAATTTAAAAAGGCATTCGAGCGCGTGATATCTTTTAATGTTACCCCATTAACAAATTCCCCTTCTGGATTTCCATTCTGCTTTCCCTGTCCCTCCTTGTATACACATCCGGAACGCGAAACAAGAATTTTACTCCCGTCGAGCAAACGATACTCACTTGGAACAAGCGATTGTATTATTCAGGAGGATAACGGAGCAAAATAACGCCCTCTTTCTCCCGCCGGCAGAGAAGAAGAAAATTCTCGCGTTACGGAATAACTAGAAACGAAGCGAAAGCGTATGCAAATTGAAGCAAAAGGAAGGAGACATCTCTCTCTCTCTCTCTCTCTCTCTTAAAAAGAAAAAAGAAGGAAGGAAACCGTGCAAAGGAGAGCGAGACTAAGAACGAACCGTAAAAAAAGAAGTAGCCGGGGAGGCAGGATGGGAGGGGGAAAGAAACAAGTAGCCGCGCTGCGGAGAAAAGCGCTATACGGAAGAAAGAAACGGAGATCGAGCAAGGAGGACGGAGACAATGGCTCCTCGATAAGAAAGACAGAGAGGCGCGAGTCGAGCGAGGAGAGGTGAAAATAAAGAGAAAAAGACAGAGCGAAAGCTTGGCAAAAGTAAAGAGGGGGAGGGGGGAGAGGGAGCGGAAATGCTCGGTGGACGAGCGAGGCTCATATCGTATTAATAGGCAATCCGGGCAGCCGAGGGGTGTCATAAACTCAAACCCTTAATACTCGCCTAAACTACCTCGGTTAAATAATGGAATCCCCCGCGTTTCTCTTCGCTCTTCCCCCACCGCTCGGCTCCCCCCCACTTCACGCGCCACCCCCCACTGCGCAGACGCGTCTTCTGCTCCCTCGCGCGAAAATCCTCCCACTTCTCCTCTCTCTTTCTCTCTCTCTAGTTGGGCGTATGTGTACGTGCGAGCGCTTAACTAATTATAAGTAGCCCCTTGGAAAGTCAGCGGGGGAGGCGAAAACTAATTGTACGTCAAGTCCCTCCTTTGATTGCTGCTTCATAATTTAACCGCCGGGCGGAGGGGGAGGGGGAGGGGCAAAGTGGAGTACAGTGTCGCGAGGAATTTTTTTCCGCGGGCACCGCGGGGCCTCCGACACTTTTTAATTTAAGCCGGAATTTCAAGTCGAGAGCTTTCGGGGCTTTTTTTTCCCCTGCGTTCGGGCGCGCTCGGCCGGTTAATTTTCCTGAAAGTTTTACGTACTTTTTAGCTCTTCGCGCGCGCGCGAGAGAGAGAGAGAGAGAGAGAGAGAGAGAGAGAGAGAGTGGAGCTTTTGATATGCGTACGCAACGTGTTTCATTATGACGAGGGGAGGATTTAATTCTTTTTTGCGCGATGCTTTTGCTAGATGTGTTTTGAGGACGTTCTTTGCACATTATAAGATAATGTTTTTACAAAGTGACTCGTTACGCGTATAATCGGGTTTGAATTTTTATAAATTTATAGTCAAAGAAATTAATTTATGAAAAATGAATTATATTTTGTTACAAAGGGGTGTATGAAGAAGTATTTATTTTAAAAGTTTTTAAAATCTTGTTTTAATACTGTTATTAAATGAAATAAGAGCAAGACAATAAACGTAAGAAAGCGAAAAGAGTCGTGAAAGGTAAAATACTCTCAAAGCAGAATATCTTTGCGCAAAACCTCTTTTTCTATTTTATCTCTCGCTTCTGAGTATCCTTCTTTTTCCTCCTTTAATTAGTCTTCCAATTACTTCACTGCTCATTCACAGCAGCGTAACCTTCGCTAATATTGACTTCTCGACTAATTACGTAATAGGATGAATATTACTTAAACTATCAGACTTACCTACTTTTAATTACTTTATTTTACGCTCATTGCTTTACCAGCGTAGCTCCGCTTCAACTTCCACTCAATTATGGCTTTTTCCACTTAGGCACCAACTTTGAAACTTGAGCAGTTTTTTTGAAAATAAATTCCTTACAATAGCGATGTTTATTCAATCGTAAAGATTAATTGGGACTTAACGCACAATTTAATTAACACTTTGAAACTTTTTAAACGACCTTCCTTGTCAAATTACTTGGTACATATTGCAAGCTTGTGTTTCTTGTTCGTAATTTTTTCTACAATATTTGCAAATATACTTTACGTAAACCTCTCAATTATCATCAAGCTCAATTTATTTTTCAATAATTTCATGTGCTTTTAGAATCATCAAGAAAATTTTTTTTTTTTTCTTCACCAAAGGTAATTTTCAGACCGCCCGACTTGATTCAACCACAAGCATCTCGCAATCGCCCACCCTCGTGAAGCACACACAGCGCATCAAAAAGGGAAATAAGCTCGCATTATTTAAGCCCCTAAATTTTTAAAGGCCGATCCTTAACCGCGTTGCGTTCGCAATGTAATCATCGATTTGCGCTGCTCGGCCAAGTGCCCCGACAGCATTAGAAAGGATCTCGCGAGAATCGGGGTAAAGAAGCCCGAGCCCCCGATATAACCGTTCCCTCTCTCTCTCTCTCTCTCTCTCTCTCTCTCGCAGGCGGAGTTCGGCCGATGTTTACACTTCCACGAGCGCGCCGTTATACGATAAATAATTCGTCGGGCAATCGAGCGGCAGCCCAAAAGCCGCGCGCAAACCCGACGGCAATCGCTCTTTCGCCTCTCAGCGGCCTTATACATAACTCGTTAATTGACTATCCTCGGCGAGTGTATATTGGCCCTCCTGCGATATTGACGAGATGTAAGCGCGGAAAGGAGGAGGCGCGTTATGAAAACGAGAGCGAGGGAACGCTCGATTTATTTGCGAGGCCGGCGCGCGTGTCGGCGGATGCGGGTTTTAATTCGGTTTATTGGATGATTGCCGGCCGATTTGCCGAGTTTTAACTTATTGTTTAGGAAATTTTGGCCCAGTTACTTTTAGTCCTTGAAATATTAGTTTCTTATTGGATTATACAATTTTTTAAACGCGCTTTGGTCATTTTCTGTATGATTTCTTTTTTGTCTTTTAAATATATAACTTTTTTTTAAATACTTACTAAAATGTATTTGTGCATTAAACTTCGACTGTTATGTTGACTAAACACCTTTTCTAACGGTAATAAATTTGTAGAAATATAGCCTTTATTAATTCTTAGGCTATCTGGTAAAATTTAAAATTTTCTCAATAATTATAAATTATACACTTATACTCAATAATTTCTTCTAAAAAATCAATTTTCCAACGTCGCTGCTTACTAAATCAAATCAAATTCCCACTTTGCATTCCTTATAATCAGATATTCCGATTTTCCACGTTCATCACAGGAAGCAGTAATAACACTTTCCACCTAAATACTTCTCCCTCCCAACTTGTCCATCGAAGCATCTCCGCCGCATTCGTACGTCTAAAACGACGAGCGCAATTTCCCGACGGTCGGTCCGTCGCGCAAAACTCTATAGCTGATCCGAAGTTAACGGGCGCACAAGCAGGCGGAATAACGAAAACAAACGACATCAAAAAGAGACGAATCGCCGCCACCCCTCGACTACTGCCCAGGCAATCGCTCGCAAATCGGTCACCCCACTTACGCTCGTCCGACTCTCTAATGCGCGAATGATATATAAAGGATCGCTCGGTGCGCGCGCGAGTGTGTGTGTCTGCGTGGCGGGACAATCGGCCGGGTGCACGTCGGTGTTATTGCTTTTTCATTATGCTCGTTATTCCCGTTCGATTGGGGCGCTGCAGATTCTGCCCCGGATGTATATATATAATTCGATCGGGCAATCTGACGAGTGCTGGCGCCGGCATTGTTTGCAGACGCACACTCGACGGGAAAAGCGATTTTCGTAATCCGATGGTTATTAATATTGGCCGTTTGAACGCTCGCGCCGAGTCGATCGATGTTTTTCTCGGGGTCTAGTGCCTGTACCAATTGGGCGTGCGGAATTTCTGATGGTCTATAAAGCCGGTTTTTTTTTTTTTTTTGCGGGTGTTACTTGTTGACGTGAAAATGGGTTGTTAATGTTAATACACTTATTTGGTCCTTTATTAGCTGTAAGCATGAAATGTAAGCATAAAAAATACTGAACTTATATTTATTAAAGTACGAATGAAGCAAGGAAATCATATAAATATTACTTGATGCAAAATTAGACGTTTTTTAAATCGTTACTGAAACGACTTATAAAACAATTCAAAAATAGTAAAAAATTTTCTTCGGGCTATTATATTATATATTGTATAAAAAAAATAAGAGATCAACTGTAATATAAGAAATTAATAAAGTACCAAATTATATAACTTAACAAAGTAAGTAATAATTATTTTTCCTTTTTATAATTTATCAAAATGTAGTTCCATGATTTTCGAAAAAACGAAGAGAATGAGCTTTGTTTCATCAAAATGCACACAACACATACATATACCCAACCACAAACGCACACACACACATATACAGATACGAAAAAAAAATTCTCCAAATTCCACTATTATTAAAAAATACTTTTAAGTACTTTTTGTCCGAAAAATGTTTGTTGCCGTTACAAAGCTTCATCTAAGAGGAAGGAAACATTTTTTAACTCAATGACCGTAAATTATTGTACTGCTGATTTCAAGAGTTTTACACAGACTGCAATTGGAATCTAGACAATTTTCTAATATCTAACGCGGAATTGATCTACGAGATTTTTTTACTATATCCATTTCAATAATTATTAGTAACGATATAGAACGCAATAAATGATTAAACATATTTTGCACACAAAAGCAACTGTTTGTAAATATTGCCAAAGTTCAAGCTCTTCCACGTGTTCAGTTTGAATTCTTTTCTTGTGCTGAATTATTTATTCTATTATAATAATATTATATATATTTCTGAATTCAAAATTGAGCATTTTTACTCTAATCGTAATACGCACGCTTTTGATCTTATTGTTAGAAATTTAGTCAGAAAAACTAAACATTTATGATATATACGTTAAAAAACTCAGATTTGCTGTAAATTTAGTAAAATTATGTATTTTTTTATTTATTAAAATAGAAGATTTATAAAAATGTTTGCTTTTTTTTAAAACAGTTTAAAAAAAAATCAAATATTTTTTACAGTATAATACAAATAATATAATGTAATAAATAAATACAATACAAATTTTCTGTATATAATATATAACAAAAATAGTTCAAAAAATAGTTTTTTTCTAGTATAATTTATAAAAAATAATCTTCTTAAGTACCGGTAAAAGAATGTACAAAAAATATCTACAATACATTTACCCAAGTCATTTAAGCTTATGCATATAAAACGTTTAGTTCAATTTCTAAATAAAACATTTGCTTCACGAAATTCAGATCGTTTTCTTCCAAGAAATCCAAATTCTTCTTTTTTTCTCGAATTCACGTAGTTTCTGTGATCTACTAAGCTTTGCTCGTGTCGAGATATATCAGTAAGAAGGTCATCAAGTATATATATTATTTTATTTTCAGTATCTTTTCGTTTCTTTTATAAGATAAGATTATTATCTCTCAACAGTTCATATTCTCTTTAATCTCGACGTAAGCACAGTAAGTATGAATAGTACACATCTGTTGCAAAAAGCTATATGTATATTCTTCAAAATTTTTACTGCAGTAGTTATATTGCATATAATATTATATGTAATAATATTATAACATCATATAATATTTTATATTGCTTATTTGGCAGCACATCAGATTTATTTCCAAAAATCATCTATCAAACATCACTGTACGATTATATTACATCATGTTAATTCATCAGAAGCTCGTGTACAGATTGCATGTGAGCGACCTTTACTTCTTTTCTTGAAAAGCTCCTGTAGCAAAGGTCGCAGTCAAATTTTCTTTCTCCGTGCACAGATTGCTTGTGACGGATCATAGCGTCTTTTCTCGAAAATCTCCTGCCGCAGAGTGCGCAGGCAAATCCTTCTCCTTCGTGCGCGGATTCCTTGTGACGGGTCATTCTGTCTTTTCTTGAAAATCTCTTGCCGCAGAGGTCGCAGGCAAATCCTCCTCCTTCGTGCGCAAATTCCTTATGAGCGATCAGATAATGCTTCTGAGTGAAGCTCTTGCCGCACAAGTCGCATTCAAATTTTATTCCCGCGTGCGCGTATTGTCTGTGAAAGGTCATATGATGCTTCTTGGCGAAGCTCTTGTCGCATACGTTGCATTCAAATTTTATTCCTTCGTGCGCAGATTCTTTGTGAAGCGTCACACGACGTTTCGTAGTAAAGCTCTTGTCGCATACGTCGCAATCAAATTTTATTCCGGCGTGCATAGATCGCTTGTGTCTACGCATCCTCTCTTCATCTGAAAAACTCTTGCTGCATACGTTGCAGTCAAATTTTACCCCTGCGTGCACATCCTGTATATGCTCAATGATACTTCTTTTTTGTACAAAACTCTTACCACAATAGTCGCAGTTAAATCTCCTTCTACCATGCGCTGTTCGCCTGTGGCCGATCATCTTATATTTTGTTGAAAAGCTCTCCCCGCAGAGGCGACAGTCAAATTTTATTCCTGCGTGCGCAGCCTTTATATGCGTAATGATACTTTGCTTTCGTGCAAAACTCCGACCGCAATCGTCGCAGTAAAATTTAACACCGTCGTGCTCAGTTTGCTTGTGAGCGAGCATATCGTCGCTTTTCGTAAAGCTCTCGCCGCAAACGTCGCAAGGTATTATCGTTGCCCCGTGTGCAAACTGCTTGTGAATGATCAGATGCTGCTTCCGAATAAAGCCCCTGCTGCACGCGTCGCAGTCGAACTTTATTCCCTCGTGCACAGCTCGCTTGTGAGCGATCAGATGATGCATCTGAGCGAAGCTCTTGTCGCACGCATCGCAATCAAATTTCATTCCGTTCTGCGCGGACACCTCGTGAACGAGTTCATTACCCATTCGTAAAAAGCTCTTGCCGCTGACGTCGCATTGAAACGTTACTCCTCCGTGCGCAGATCGTTTGTGATCGTTCATATTGTCTCTTCTTGAAAAGGTCTTGCCGCAGATGTCGCACTCCCATTTTATTCCCTCGTGGGCAGATTCCGTGTGAATGATCAAATTGCGCTTCCGAGTAAAGCTCTTGCCGCACACGTCGCAATCAAACGTTACTCCTCCGTGCGCAGATCGTTTGTGAGCGTTCATATTGTCTCTTCTCAAAAAGCTCTTGCCGCAGATGTCGCATTCCGATTTTATTAGCTCGTGTGAAGATTGCTTGTGAATGATCAAAGCTTGCTTTCGAGAAAAGCTCTTGCCGCACACGTCGCAGTCGAACTTTATATTTACACGTTCGTGCACAGATCGCTTGTGAGCGAGCATAGTGCTTCTTTTCGAAAATAACTTGCCGCAGACGTCGCATTCGAATTTTACTCGTTCGTGCGCAGATTGCTTGTGAATTGTGAGACTGCGTCGGTTAGTAAAGCTCCTGCCGCATAAGCGGCAGTCAAATTTTGTTTGCTTACGCGCAGGTTGCTTCCCCTTCGACGCAGCTTGTTTCGAGCACAATATTCTTTTGTAGATGTTACTCGTGAATGATGTGAAGTTTCTGCTAAAATTGTTGTCCGCAAGCTGGCTGCTGTCGGCAAGTGAGCTAATAATGTCAACCATGATCGAGGCCTGTAAGTGCAATGCAGTTTTTAGCGTCAGCCCTATCCGTAGTATATAATTCTGAATTATTAAAGAGAATTCTAAATACTTACTAAAACTTTGTTTTTAACTGAAAAATATTTTACGTTCTTTATAGCGTCGTGGAATATAATTTTTTTAAATAATCACTAAACTAGTCGATTGATCGCGTGAGAAGTAGTACGTAGACTGTTTTTAATATAAATGTTACTTCGAATTAAGATCTAATAATCTCAAACTTTGACAATACTGAGTCTCCAGAGGTAATCAGAACATTTTGTTTACTAACATTACAGCTGATACCCGATTTTTAGATTGAAAGATATTGCCTTGAATTTCACTACTTAACGATAAGCATCTATACAAGATGTACAATTACTATTTAGGGATGAAAAGAAGATATAAAATGTCTTGATGAGTAGACGTCTTTACATCGTCTTTTATTAAAATAGGCTGATACATTCTTCTTTTGGTCACAAAAGAAAAAAAAATCAATTAATTTTCAAAAATGCTACTTTTAGCAAAAGCCTCATAAAAAACGTAGGGAATAAGCTTTGTTCCCTCAAAATATCATCTGGACAGACAGGTGCGCGAAAAAATATTTCTCAAAATCTTTTTCAAAAAATGTTTATGCCACCATATTCTGTCCGAAAAATGTTTGTCACCATTATAAAGCTTCTACGAAAAATTGGTGGTAACTGTATCTTAAAAGGTAGTTAAAAAATGAATAATCATCCATTATTACAAATTCTCCAAAAAATTTACCGTAAAATCCCGCTCATAAAGCCAAACCGTACGGTTAAATTTCACGTCGCACCTAACTTATTCATACGCCTCTTAAAACCTAAGCACCAATAGCAATAAACGCTCCGACGCCTTATCTAATATTCCAATAATTAACCAAAGCAGCGATCCGACCCGGCCGTAAAAAGCTCCGCCGCAGCTCGCCGCCGCAGCGGCTGCCGTGTATAGGACAATTCGCAGGCCACGACGCAATAATCGGCGTCGTTTACGAGCTGCCGGCGCTCGCTATTCGTTAAAATTAAATATTAATCCGCCGTTAGTTCGCGCATAGGTGAAACGCAACTCGCGGCGGAACAGAAGGGCGGACGGCGCGGCAGGGGGA
>UCOM01003892.1:0-15082 GCA_900474385.1 Ormyrus pomaceus
GCCTTTTTTGATTACTTTTTAAAGCAAAACTCTTTCAAATTTGATTGAAATAGGCTGAAAATTTTTTTCTTTCTCTACTTTTATGTAACTAAAACATAGTTACATTTCTGTAGATGTAGAAAATTAAATAAAGAATTTTTTTTTAAGAGTGTACCCTACCCTTAATGGAAATCGGACTGGCGCATACGTAAACGAAAAATATGCCGGCCGGCAGCACCACGAGTTTAATCTCAGAAATGAACTACAGAGAGCTGCGCTGATTTTTAATAGTTTACGCTGCTATATTCTTTTGTTCCCTTCGGGAAAAATGGAATTTTTCCCGCTGTATAGATGGCTGTGTAGTTGTAGTTTTCGCTGTTTCGATTTTCGAGTTCGTTGGTCCGTGTTTTTGGATTGATATTTGACCTGACGAGTACTATTGACAACGAAAAAAGGGAGGTTTCATTTCTGCGAATACTTGGTTGATTTCTGTTTGAAGGAGAAAAATGAATTTTCCTTGTTTGAGATTCTCTTTTTGCAATTACAGAATTTAATGGAATCGAGTGTAATTTTGAAATGAAAAAGAATAACAAATGGTGAGCATTTATTCCGATATTTCTCTCCTTTATTATCAATTAACTTATTACTTTCATGAAGTTTTGTATTTCCCTTTTAGCCAATTACACTAAATTTTTATTAATCTTTTAACGCATCTGATGCTTTTTTATATTGTGAGAATTATCTGATACTAAGCGAAAAGTACACAAAGTAAGTGATGTGAGAGGCTTTCAATGAGTTATCGATTTTCACGCATTATTGTTATTTTAAATTACTATGTAGATTTAATAAAACTTATCAGTGAAAAAATTCTAAAGTGGATTTAACAGCAATATTGAAGTAGAAACATTGAAATTTATATTAAATCCAACAGAAAATTTTACAGGTATACAGTATTACAATACAATGGAATTCGCGTTAACTAAAAAATAAGTAATAACAGTAAGCGCACAGTGTTGCTTATCTTTTATACTTCTTCAAAGTAAACTTTTACGACTTAACGTGGCTCTACAGGCGGTAATATTGATCATTATTCACAGAATAAATTATTATTATCAAAGGCTTATTTTATTCTACTAATTAAAATTAATGAGATCATTTTTACACTTAATAATCAGTCACTTAGCAGCGAATATACTAGTTATAAGTAGCTTATCTCAGAGCAACATAGTACGACGCATAATATATGATGAACATATTATGCATAATGGAAATAGTTATACACGTAGATATTTAATTACTTCCTCGAAAGGCTTTCTCACGAGAGATTCAATAAAACAAGTCGGTAGTATTTAAAGCAGGCTTCCGCTGACGATATTCAGCTATCCCTTGACTTGTCGGATCTACCGCGGCGTGAGTCAAGCGCCGAGCGAGCCAAGAAAAAGTGGCGCCCAACGTCTTTAATCTCCAGCACGAAGTTTCTTCTTTTAATAATTGAACGAAGCGTCGAGGCTTTATTTAGAGCCGCAGATGCCTTATTAACGAGTCGATGACTTCACTCCGAGTTTTTCGCTTTGCTTTCGCTTTTCTCATAGGAACAAGTGGTCGGTACTCGATCTCCTTCGGGGAAACAATGGAGCCAGGAACAATAAGCAACGTCGTTAAAACTTGGTCTTTTGTCGCGAGTCTCTTCTTGTCTGCGAGCCAGTCGCGTGAGTCAGGTGTCAATGAAACGCTGGGAAAGTGTTGCATAGGCGTCATTTTAGGTTGTTTCTTCTTTTATGAGGCTATTAATTGTTTCGTTTTTGTGTCATTTATGCAGGAAATTTATACGTGATATTTAATATTACTAGTAATTAGTCAAAATGGCGCCCAAAGGGCAAAAGTTCTTGCTTGAATGATTATTTCTCTTTAATAGTTCGTGAATAGAACAATTTGAAATCGAGAACAGCGTTGTTAAAGCACAAATGCTTTACTATATTAACGTTTATGCAAAGCTAAATTTCTTGTATAGTGTGTGTCTTATAGAAAGGATGTTTGACTTTCGTAAAATGTAGAGATAAAATCAAACATTCACTTACTTGACGAAAATTCGAAAAAAATTCGTGTCAATGGAAGCTTTGTTTTCGAAAACGAACGATCAGTAGTCAAAATAAACACCGGAAAACCGTGAAATGTAAATCATTTGGAGAATACGTGACAGCAGCGACATCCAACCTGACAGTTAAAAACAGACCATCAAAAAAAGAATCCAAAGCACGCGGTGGAGAAAAATGACGCAGTGTCAGGAGAGTATTTTAAATAGATTAAATAAAATCTTTCCGCAGTGATGGTTTTTCAATTAGTCAGCTTCGCTTGAGTTTAGACCCAATTTGCGCTAGAGGCACCAGCGGTGAGTCACCCAGTATCAAATTTTCTGTCGAGCTTGAATTAATTGGACCGTAGCACGTGAAAAATTATTCTTGGCAAGCTTTCCTCGACGGCATAATGGCATAATTGGCAAGCAGGTGAATCCGCTCTCTCCTTTTTGTCTACAAAAAGGTGTTTTACACGGCAGTCAGCAACTATTTCGTTTTTATGGCGGTCTAAAAATAAGGCAAAACGCGACGTTCGGGTTTATATGCATTGCGGATAATTTTGAATTTATGACCATTATTCCCAGGTTTGATTAGCCCGTTGCAGTATTGCTTGAGAAAATTAGCTCGCTTAGAGTTAAAGTCTTACACAAGTTTAGGCTGCTATTATTATTAGGAGATAGTCGCTTAGTTATGAGAAAGTTAAATGTAAAATGCTTTTACCTTAACGTGCTTTATTTTTGGATAAACTAAAAAGGAATTTCTTAATTGCAATTTAGTTTAATTACTTCCTTAATTCTTTAATTAATAATAAATTTGATATAACAAATCATCATTCATCAAAAAATATGATTTCATTCATACGTTTCATGCATATATTTTGTTAAATGACCAAAAACTGAGTAAATTTGCAGGTAAGAAAATGCAATTCCTTTGCAAAAGTTCTAAGCGATCTATTCAAGCACTAAAACCTTTCGCAGATAAATCTATTACCGTAAAAAGTCAGTTAAACGAAGATTCCTCTCTATTATAAACTCGTAAAATTATTTTCCCATTATGTAGATCGTTCGCGATTAGGTAACTTCTCTCTCATTGCGCATCGAAAAAAATACGACTTTCTGGTCACTTCGCTTCATATCTCCGAACATATCGCTTGCTCATTTCCCCTCTCATCCCTTCCTCGAAACGTTTGGCCGACTGGAGTCTGATTTATATTTGGCAAGCTTGCAGACAGAAAGTTGCACGGCCTGCCGAGTTCGTTCTCTCTCGTAATTTTTCCCGCCTATAAACTTTTCGATCGGCACTCCATATTGGCAAATTTATCGAACGCCTCCCTGTGCTATTTTCGGGCCGCGCTGCTGCCGCTCCGTAACTCATTCGCTGTGTGCGAATTATTGCTCTGCCGTTTTAATAGGCCGCCCGGAACGGAACATACTGTGTGTGCTCGCCTTTCCGACGAATAGCGACAGATTCACGCGCTGCTGCCTTCAGAGCAGACGTATTTTACCTCGTAAAAAGCGGAGCCATAGCGCTAAAAATGTTTGGAAGCGCGAACCGTGGAGAAAGTAAAACGTGTTGGGTTTAGGTGTTCTTGATTGCTTTTTAAGGCTTATTATTATAATATTTGTTATGATGTATAAAAAATCGTACTGTCCCCATTGCTTCTGTAAATAATACTTATGCCTTCAGTAGTAACAGTCGGACAAACCAAGACAACGCAAATTTCAAGTACTACACAATTAAACAGAAAATTATATAATAAATGTCAAGTAAAAAATGGTATAAATAAATGTCCTTATAATTTTGTAGATTTGCGTAAGTTTTTAACAATTCAGAATCTTTTAACGTATTTTAATAATGGAGATATTTCTGTTTTTCTTTTCAGGTCACATGCACTCTTACGTATTTATGAAGCCTTACTTATTTACTGAGTGAAAAGGGAGACAGAGAAACTTATTTCTTTTCTTTCTTCTATTTATTCAGAACAAAATATGAAATCGATTGCTTTTTTATCAGCAATCCTTTTTTGGAAGAAAAAAAATGAAATAACTCTTTATATCCGTGCTAATAAAACAGTTTATTTAAGCAGCGAATTCTTTTCAATTTTTTATAGTTTGTTTGTTGATTTATTTATTTATAGATTTGGATTTCTACCTAGCAACCAGTACAAACTTTTTAACTTAAAATTTAATTGTTTTCTTTTGGTCCATATATGGTCTCTATATATGAATTCCTAAATATTTCGCATTGATGATGATGCATTTGTATTAATGACCGAAACATATTTAAATACTGTAAACTCGAAAATTTGAGTTTTATAAAAAAAAAATTCAAAATTTATTTTAACCAAATAAAAAAAATCACAAAGTAGCAAATTTAAACTCATAAAAGTCACATAAATCTCTTAACGTTTTGACCATGTGCTCGAAATTTATTGCTTGTCTCTTTGAGATTTATCTGAAAGAGCTTCCACCGACAAAACTAGTATTTGCGACAAAATCTTCTCGGCCCATTACACGATGTACGAGTATTAAAATGATGTATTTTCAGCTTTTACGTGAAATGTTTATTTTCGAGCTGCAAGCAGCTTATTTTTAAATCTAACAAGTCTATTTTCGCTTCATTCATCCTAAACTCCTACCTTCTTAAATTTGGCTGAAACAATAGAGGCAATTAATTTGGCATCTTAAACCTGTTTTTATCTCTAAAAAAGTTGTAGTCGTTATACACTCCAAAGTTATCGAAACCTTTAATGTAGCCATTTTTAAACCCTAATTTTCCTTCTACTGACTGCTAAATTAAAAAAAAATTAATTCTCAATTTTCAAATAAGTTTATTTTTACAAAGTCACTCATTCAGAGAATCTTAGGCTTCAACATCATGTAGCGGAAGGTTAAGAAACAAGATTGAATAAAGTTCGAAGGAATGCGTAAAGATAGTTAAAAGAGAATAGGCGATTGCGCACTGACGCATGACTTACAACGGAGACAAGAGCAACGAGCCGAAACTGTATTGTCGGCCTCTCGCTTAACCGCTTGGAAGGGGTGGGAGGAAAAACGAAGCAAGGCAGAGGAGAAAGGCCACCCTTTTGCCGATTACTCTTTTACTCCTTCTTCTTTTTATGGGTGTATCGCTCCGGTTTTATTGCCTACGTAATTAGATTAACGGTATCATGATGATATCATAACGTTGCAGGATTTTACGTTCGATTGGGTTCGAGCACGTCTGAGTGGAAAGTTTTTGTTTTTTTAAGATGGATTTTATTCGGTTGGATATTATAAGACAGGAAAATTTCATACTCGATTGAATGCAAGAAAGGTGAACAGGAAATTTCTGGATTATACGCTTTTGTGGGACGGTGACAGTTTAATTTTCGAATTTTAGATGAATTTAATAAGAGGAGAATTTTCTGGAGATTATGAAGCTTTTCCATTCGTTAGATAAAATTTTAATATTCTGGAAAGAATGACTTAATTCTGGAATTTTTACTCTAAATTATAATATCGAGCTGAAAAACTTTCACCCCGAAATTTTTATTCTCGAAAACTGACCTTTTATTTGTTGAAAGAGAAATTAAAAGCACGGCGCAGTAGGCAGAGATGTTCGTTCAGATTCCACGGCAGTTGCCAATAAAAGCAAATGAAAAAGTTGGGAGTCCGCATTCCAGTTCCGATAAATCGCTAATTTACAGCCAACAGGAGTTTAAATTTTCATCTGTCGACGGAGTATCTGTTAAGCTTTTAAAACTGCTCTATAAATAGTTCTATAATAGGCTTAAAAAAGGTTTCTTCGTTTATCGATAGTTCGCGCGAATCAAGAGCTTTCAAGCTTTTTTAACGAACTACCATCTTCCGGCCATGTGTGTATCTTTTGTCTAAACGCTTCTGTAAATAAAGTTTTTGCCAAAGGCGTGCGATCATCTTTGAGAAGTGCGGAAAAAAGCGTTAGCTTCTCGTGTAATTGACGGAACGAAAATAAATGTTTGGAGCTCACGTCGATTATGCAATGGTAGAAAGGAACAGTTCATTTCTTAAGCATACTTAAGCAGAGTGTTTTCTATTTTAAATAAAACTATTTTTAATTTCAGGAAACTTGATTTCTGAAATTTGAGGAAAACTGACTAGAATATGTAATGTTTAATGTACAAGTCAGTTTTTAAAATTTCATTAATAGATAATGTGTTAAATGCTTTTTAAATTGTTAATTTCTACAATTTTTTCTCTTTAATTAAGATAAAAATTCTGAATTACTATTTTACGAATTAAAAATTACATTGAAACAAAAAGCAGCCTCAACCAGTTATGCCGCTGCTTAAAAAAGAAAAAAACTGTACCAAACTAAAAAAATCGATACCGTAGCAGGCATACCATTATATATCGTCGTAAATACCTTCACAGCAGAGCACCTGCAGTAGATATGTATTTACCCAACAGATGCTCGAAGTCAAAATTCTTGATTTTCGCAGATCCTGATCTCGATATGCGACGAGAAAGCATGCTAAACAAGCTCGTCTCGGCGCATGCGCAGTCAAGACAATTAGTGGGAAAAAAAGCGCGGGCATAATTAAGGGAAGTTCGCGCGTGACCTCGGCCTTGACGCCACAGGTGAACACAGAGAGCTTGCGACCCTTGGTAATTAACGTTTTTGCCGCTGATCTCATTATAGCCGAGAACCGCTCGATCAGTTGTTGAGCCCCGGTAGAAGGGAGATTAGGAAAAGAATAAGTTTTAACGAGCTTGCGAGAGGGGATATCGATAAATAAATTTGATT
Organism: Ormyrus pomaceus; assembly: GCA_900474385.1. Lineage (NCBI taxonomy): Eukaryota > Metazoa > Arthropoda > Insecta > Hymenoptera > Ormyridae > Ormyrus > Ormyrus pomaceus. Next base: position 6,822 of record UCOM01003892.1, read on the forward strand.
GGGGATTCGTCTGGACCGAAGCTGGGAGCTAGGAAAGTTTGGGAAGTTGCTGTTTCGTAATAAAAAAAGCGTTGGTCGGGAAGTATGTGCTAAGTTTTTTCTGCTTCTTTCAGAAAGTAAGAATTTTTTTAGATATATTATCGTCATATCCTGTATTTACTGAATTTACTAGAATTCATTTCCTGAAGTTCGTTTCATTAACAATATTTACGACGTTTTAGTAGAAAATGTTCAGCCTAGTAAGAGAATAAGAAATTGGTATTACATGCTCTGATGATTAAACTGAAAAAGTACATTTAAAAAGCGTCATACGGAGCTTATGAGAAGGTCATTAATACAAGTCATTAATATATTCCTACAAAAACAAGGATTTCTTTAACGATTTGAGATTTCAATCGATCTTTAGATAAGCAGAGCTCATCAGAATCGCTTTATTCAAAATAAACTGCTTTTGAATAGGCCTAATCGAATAACCGATAATCCTGCCGGTAATTGCCGGAAAGGATACTACTTCCGTATACGGTTTCGGCAAATCGATTATGCCGTGGCTCAATAACTTTTCGTTGTATGTCGCTGATATATTGCATCACTTATTTATTCGGCGGTTGATCGTTATGCGGATATCGGGTTAACCAGAGCTAAAACCACGAAAACCACAGTCTTGCCTCTTCCTATAACTGATTAATCTAATTTTATCGAGTCTTTGGAGGTTATAAATGTCATTTTAAAACGTAGTAATGACGAAAAGGATCAACATAACCAAAGTAATAAGATGTGCAAATTGAATTCGTTTTAAAATACTATTAACGGTTTCTATCTTAATGAACTGAGTCTTTTGGTTATAAAAAATGAATGTTTAATTTAGTGTAATCAAAAATGACTGAAACAATAATTTTAATACAGCCCAGAAAAACAAGATATTTTTCATACCTAATAACAAGATTTTTACGATGTTTAATATTCACATTTATACCCGAGTAATATCCTAAGTACAAACAAAGTTCTTAGCTTGAATATTTAACAAACAGTTCAGAAATAGCAGATTTAGTCAGATTCATGTTGAAATACGCCAGATTTAATCACTTTTACCGCTAATAAGATTGTAACACCCAAAAAAGAGCAACAATTTTGAAAAATTCCTCTTGAAAAAGTAAAAAAAAGTTTATCAGACACTGAATTCTCCACTCCTCGCAGCAGAGGCCATTAAAATTCGAGAAAATTTTCCATTTCATAGTCTCGTTAATGCAGCCTCTTTATTAAACAGCGACGCACATCGCGAATCGTAGGAAATTCATAAAGCTCGCTCGACTCGCTCGACTTTTAATCAAAACAATCCCTCCGTCGCTGTCTTTGTAACGCGAGACATACGTTTCCGAGGATCCACGCCAAGGCGGATTACGTCCTAGTCCAACAAAAAGGACTCGCGAGCGAGCAGTCATCCCGCTCGACAGTAAAAAGAAGAAAAAGGGCGAGGAGGGAGATAAAGCCACGCGACCTCTACTCTCTGGACACTCGCTCGCGCATATTGCGTTTGAGATTGCCGCTGGCTGCTTCGCCGAGTGAATGCGGACTTCGTTAGCAATGTTTAGAAGAGATTAGATGCAACTGGAGGATAATTAAGGAAGAATAATTGATAATTTTCGTAATGATGAATTTTTACGATGGACTTGGAACTGGAATTCAAAATGTATTTAAATATTTTTAAAGTTGTAATCAATACGGAAAGGTTCAGTAATTCACAACGCAATTTTGAAAATTTTAATGTTCATGGAATACATCTTTTATTATAAAGAATTAATATAAACATAGTACATCAAAAAGGGCAGAATCTCGTTATCTTTAGTAACCACTGATTTGATTTTACATAAATACAGCCCGATTTTTTTATTAAATTCATAAATTGGTCATTTCCGCGTGGACGTTAACAAAGGGTTTTATTACTAATTACGTTGGCTTTATAATGCAAGCATTGAATTCTATTTAACTTGCTTCGAGACCAAAATGTAATAAAAAGACTTAAAACAATGATTGGATAGTATACAAAATAAATAATTGCACTTTTAAATTTACTTTTCAATCACAATAATTATTAAAATAATTGATTTTACATTTTAATATTCTGTTTGCAATTATCAACTTCTGAACATTATATGATTGCACTTGATGAAATTATTAGCTATTAACTCCGCGGCAGATTTAAAGATTATCCATCATCCAGCAGATTTTCTGCGTATTTTCTTTATGCCCTGCATAAATATTACTTAAAGGGTTTATATTTAGAATTATGAGGAACAGCCAAGAATGACGTCTGCATAAATTATAAGGCAATTTGGAATCTGCAGACTCACGAAGATACCGGCAAATACGTGGAACATTGCATTTACATATGCATCTAAGAATTAGGTTAAAATTTATGGCTCAATGAATCTCACAGGAAGTGAGATAATTACCTATTTACTACTTTCGCGTAACGCGGCGCAATGACTAAACCTGCTCAATAATTAACTCGACATACTAAGGAACCTTTTCCCTCCATCTGCTCTTCATTATTTACGAAGAAGAATCACTTACGCTCGAAGTAATCTCGCTTCGAAGTGGACTGTTTTGAGTTTTAGAAAGCAAAATAATCGCCGCATCGCATTTTCGATCCTATATATATATCGCATTTACTTACTCCTAAGCCACGCCTCATAGAACATGCAGGAGTCCAGAGCTATTCTTAATCTCTCAAGGCGGACAATTTTGCGAGCTTAGCAAAAATGCTCACTTCGAGTCTTGAAGATGGACAAAATTTGATGCAAAAAATAAAAATGGTGACAAATCTATAAAATACTTTTTCTTCTTAAGATACGAATTATATAAAAATATTACGTAAGTATTTAGCGATAGAACAAAAAATGGTTTCAGTGTAACAAAAATGATAGCATTCTCACTAAAATCGATACGAAACTTATTTCGATTACTGATCAATCGGAACCAAAGGCCCAGAGAAAAGAAATACAGTCCAGAAAAGTCACAAATAGAGAAATTAATAAAAACAGCACAGGAAGGTAGCCATAAGCCTTGACTCACTGGTCCACTTCAATATTGCACCGGCAACTGAATAATAAACAGGCATTATTACTCGCCGGCAAATAACCTCTGGCGCACGCCACAAGGCAGAAGACCGCGAAGCAGATCTCAAAGCTCCTCCATCGACGATAAACAAAGTAAGGTTCGGCTGTAAAAAAATGAGGATAGCGCCTCTATAACGACTTATCGATCAGTGCAGGCGTTCGTGTGTGTGTGCGCGCGTCCGGCAGTCCTGGCGCATCAACTATTTATCCGTCTCCCGTCCTATTGTACCCCCACCACCACCCCGCAATCGGCATATCGCTTTTTCTCGGCGATCGATTCGCCCGAGTCTCTGTGCGTGCCAGTGTCAATGACGCGATGTCAATGACGTGATTTCAACGAATGCCCCCGTTTTTTCCGCCCTTGCCACCTTTGCGAATGCAGGAATTAGGTTAGATGTTGACTGGAGTGTTATTGTAAAGATTAGCAGCGGTTTGCAAAAATCATCATTAGTCAAATGAACATGATTTCAGATAAGAAGAGCCAGGAAAACTGTTCTGTTAGCGGGAATTTTAGTAAAGGGAGAAGGACAGTGATATCTTGTTTGAAAGATAATATAAAAATGAGTATTACATTGAAAAAAATAAAGTAAAAAAAAGTAAGTAAACGTGATATGTTTTTGCAAAGCCTTTTTTCTACTCGACGATTTCGGTTTCACCAGCTTTTGGGGTGGTGGAGAGCGATTAACGACTCGAACTTTTCGGTTTTTGCCGGGCAATATTTCACCGAAAGGATCCCTCGATGTTTGATGTGGTTTTGAAAAAAAGTTGTTTCGGTTTCTTTTGGCACTCAGAAAGATAAGTGCGGTGTACTGTCAGTTTGGCCTTTAACAGTTTTTCCCAGAGATAAATATTTGAAACTGTAATGAACTCTTGCTACTAATTGAGCAAAGTTTTTAATTATTTAGTATATACAAAGAGCCGGTTTAATAGAAGAAAAGATGACATTTTGTATTTTAATTCTATTAGTTAAATTAAATTAAATTTAACTGATTGTTCAGCAAATGCAGTACTTATAAGTTGGTTAATAATGGATTACAAATATGAACAACTGTTTGATTGTGAGAATAATGAGGTCAATTGAAAATCAGTAAATCTAATCGGTAAATGTCTGATAAAATTTGAAAATATTCGTGTACACTGAGTTTTTGAAATATTAATAGAATAAAAATAGTACTTACATTTTCTACTGTCTTTCACTGAACTTTCCGTTGTTATTGCGTATCAAATTCATAGAAGTTTTAAATGCGACTTTAATTGACTACTTCTACTGTTGGACCGTAAATATAGTTCTTGTATGAAATCAGATTTATTTCCAGATTATAAGCTCTTTTCAATCAAATAAAGTCATTATACTTTCTACTGATTTTTCTTGAAATTTAATAGCATAAACATTCACAAAATATAAATACAGATAAAATTAAAAAAAAAAAATTCATTGAAGTCTAGTAAATTTTTTTTTTTAATATTAAATTTTGATCTAAGAATCTTAAAGTTAGAAACTTTTCCACACTCCGTGCGCAAATAGTACTTTTCGACACTGGTGTGGAAGTTGATTATTTACCCCGTGAGACATTTTTCGCTCGAGCGAAGCGAGGGTCTCACGAGGTAAATAATCAACTTAAACACTAGTATCGAACATTATTTTATACCACGAGCGCCGAAAAATCATGTCAAAGTCGTGATTTTGAGGTTAGAGTGGTATAAACTCGATTTTGCGGACACTTGTACTCATAAAAACGCACGCGCTGAATCAAGCCTTGCACACGACCTACCAAAAAATATTGTTCGATACACGAGCGAGAAAGTGATTTTAACCTCGAGGATAAAATCACTTTCCCGCACTCGTATGGAAAAGTACGGTTTTGTTGCGTTGATTATTGCAGTTGAGTGTTACTTAATAACGACTTGTACGTTACTAATTATACCCATTTTCTTTTGATCACTAATGGTGTAAAAACACATAATAAGATGTTATTCCCTCTGAAAGGCACACAAAATTTAATATTCGTCATAACGATTAACGGGGTGCACAGTTTAACAAATGCTTTTTAATTGACGCGCGTAAAGATTAATATAGCCACGTTTCTTTTTACATTCTCGGGATAATTTTTAATGCATTTTCTCTCTGGTCATTAAAAGAAAAAGTCAATATTTGTAATAACGCTGAAGAGTAAAGGCTGTGTGTATGTCTCGCAGAAAAAACAGTAAAATATAGCCTGATGACATGACACGGCCTTATGCAGACTTTGTAGTATCTAATAACACGTGGAAAAGAAGAAATGGAATGGTTAAATATGACCTCATGACATGGCACGACCTTCTTTATACTAACTTGGTGAAATTGGCTATACGGAGCTGAAAAATTCGACTTACGTAATGATATATTCGCGTTGCTGCTTAGCATATGTTTCTAATTAAATGCCGACATTTTTAAAGGGAAAATAATGCGCTAGAAAGTTAGTTATGGAAATGCATCTTATTAACATACTTATTATTAAAGTTAAATATTTCCTGGGAAATTACGCGGGGCGAGTAACTTCGTTTTGCTATACCGGCAAACTTTTTTGCGATTTTTCACGAAGAATGAGTACGTTTCTGGAGTAATATTCATGGAAGTTTCAGTAATAAAGAACTTTTAGACTGAAAAAGTGGATAACAATAGCTTTTAATGTATTTCACAGTTTCTTAAATTTCTTCAAAGAAATTAAAACAATTTTCTTGGTAATCTTTGTGAAAATTCTTGAAAAAGGTGACAAAGGAAGTTAATTTTTAGTAGGAAATGTAATAATTTTCTGGTTTCTTTATTCTTTATATTTCGAAAAATTTTATTTTAGAATGCATGAGATTCAAAAAGAAAAACTTTTTTTAACGTTGAAAAAACTTTCTAAGCAAAACATTGCAAGTATACAGAATGCTGTGAGATTAATCTTTCTAAATATAACTTCCCTTAACTTTAAAATTATTTTTTGAGAAAAGCGATGGTTTTATGAAAATACTAATTCAAACCCTACTAACGTAATGTGTATGGCAAGCAAAGCCTAGCTTTCCACGTCGATCGAATTCTGTTCAACACAATTCCATCTCGTTTCACAAATTTTCTTTTGACATTCACCAAAAATAACGTATTCACCTTTCACAACTAAATCGCACAAAACTAGCGAACGAGCGCAGCGTAGAACCCTAAATTTCGGCCCATTAACCTCGGCAATCAATCCGTCTCGGTCGTCGCAACAACAAGAATTCACCCCATAGCCGTCAGCTCGTCTGAACCAATCGGCGGACCGTCTCACGTACACGAAGGCCGAGTGGAAAAACTCGTTCTGTCGCGCGAAGGGAGGGAGCTGCAATTATTGACCGGAGCCCATTAAACCGGCGCTATCCTCGACGGGCGGCAATTGGGCCAATAACCTCTCCGCCGGTGGTGCGCCAACCTCGAGACGCGCGTGCATCCTCCCTTTCTCCCCCTGCCGTGCTGCGCTGATTTTTCTCCGGCTTATCCGCTGAGTGATCGCCAGAGCAATCGATATTCGAGCCGCCTTGGTTGCTTGTCTGTTTTTGGAATGCGCGACGGGAGGATTATTCGATGTGGACTGCTTGAGTTCAGTCTGGTGTTTTTTAGATTCATTAGGATCGGAGTGGATTTCGGATTAGAAATTAGAAGTTTTCAGAAAGCGGGAAGAAGTAAGAAATTTGTTATTGTTTGATAAATGGCTTTAAGTGACTAGCAAATTTTTGTTTAGTTGTAATAGGATCGTCATTTCTCTTTAAAAGAGCTTGCTGTAGTTTGAAGTATACTTATAATCTGAATTTTAAAATTCAGTTTGCAGAAAATTAATTTCTACTTGTTAGGGAAGTGAAAAATGAAAGTGTGTAATTAATATTTCATAACAACTATACATCAATTGAACGTTTTCCTGAATTTTACCAATAGGTTTTGATATAATTAATCACTCTCGTAATCACGTTCAGATATAGAAATTTATAGTGTTTTTATGACTTATAAATTTTTTATAAAAGATTTCAACAACACATTAGCTGATTAATAAAGAAAGATCTTCGATACACCCAAAAATACTTTTCAATCGAAAAAAAATCGAAAGCCACATTGTTAAGTTTTTCTTGCAGCTAGAATTCTTTATCTTGCCAATCAAAAAAATTATCTTCCATTTCTATCAGTGCCGTTAATCCCTCCTTCAATAAATATGTATTCTCTTGTATTATTCGACATTTTTTTCGGGGAAAAATGAGGCTGCAGTGATTAATTAATCGGCTCATTGTTGCAAGATTCAGGTCAGCTTGCCCACAAAGCCGTGGCAATTTTTTAATAAATTAAAATTAAAATTTAATTTAGAGCGAGCAATTTTTTCGCGATTAATATGCAAGGCTGCGCTGATTCCGCCTATTACAAAACGCAGTTAATAGACTACATGCTTGCGTGTATGAAATAAGTTCCGTACGAATTTACCTGGGAACGAAATACCACCCAATCAGATAAGCGATTAAGAGGGTCAACCTCTGCGGTTATTGGATTAAAATTAGCCACGTTCGTTGACATAATCATGACGAAAATAGTACCAACTTGGCTCTGGAATTCGGTTGCGGAGTAGTCATCAGCGATTTCATGTATTTAAAGGTTCTGTACTGAGGAATTATGGAGCGTGACTAAACTGCTCGTAAAGTCATATAGGCTTCACGCTTATTAATTTTGAATAACGAACGATAAATATGCAGATAAAGTATTATCGCCTCTGCATCTACTTAACTATACAAGAGATTCCAGACTTTCGGGCAACTTGTTTATGCCTATCATCGATTTGCTATTCTCTGGGGGTCAATTTTGTGAAGCATATATTACAATCTCGACTGCATTATTATTCTGTATTTCGCCTCCCTTAGTTTGGTTATTGCTTTTTAAGGTAGTACTACCGTTAAATAATCTACCGTTCAGAATCTTCTGAAATTTGGCGTGTTGGTAGATATCGTTTAAGAAAAGACTCATCTAAATTTTGGCGAGGTTTTGGAGCGTCAGAAAAAAGTTATAAACATTTGAATTTCGAAAAATACACATTTTTCTCTAAAATTCTTAATTGCATAAAACTGACCGTTCAGAATTCGCTAAAATTTTGCAGATTGTTAGTTATGGAA
>UCOM01003893.1:0-15066 GCA_900474385.1 Ormyrus pomaceus
TAATGACATAAATAAAAAAATGGCTCAGTGGTAAAGAGTCTGCCTGGAAAGACAAAGGCTCCGGGTTCGAGTCCTGGCCCGGAAATTTTTTTTTTTTTTTCATTTTACTTAAAATTTATAACTGCTTTAAATTAAGTTTGGAAATTGAATTGGAACGTTTGGGATTGTCTCATTGGCCATGTTTGGCCCGAACGTTTGCCAAAGAAAACTTGGCAAAAATTTGGGCGAAACCTAAATATTTTTACGCGGGGCGGTCGACGGCTGCTCGTCGCCCGCGGCTTTCGAATTTCGAGCTGATGTTGACGCTCGCCCCGGATTTGTGGCTTTTGACTGTCGCCCGCAGAGGATACCGACTGGGATTTATGAAAATTAGCTGGATGTATATGCGCGCGATGCTCTGGTTTAATTGTACGAAAATTATGGCATCGCTTCTAATGACAGGCGTGTGTATTTGCAGGCAAGAGATTATAGTTGCTATAGCGGAGAAATTAGTTAACAAGAGTTTCGGAATTTATTCTTTACTGCAGAATTATGTATAATATTACGTCGATAAAGTTATGTCAACCGGATCAATACCACTCCGTATGCTCAGACGAGCGCGTAAACCTTTCATCTTCTTACAAATAGCTATTCATTAAACTCCCCCGCCTTCGGCGGAGTTTGGTAGACTGGAAATAATCGCCGCATCCGATACGTCAAAGCGTCGCGGGCGCGCTCCAAGTTCGCCCCGAACTTTGCGAGCGAGGCGTGCAAAACGCGCGCTATACGTCACGACAATAGGGTGTGTGTGGGACGGACGAGGAAGAGGAACGAGGGGGCAAACTTCATTTTCACGTGTTCCGCTCCATTGTTTCCGGCGCGCGTAATATTCCGCCGCGCCGCCTCGCGATAAAAGACCGCGGGCCCCCGGAGCAGCTGACAAAATCTGTGGACTCGCGGGACGGGACGGGCTGGAAATTCGAGCGTCGAAAACTTTTGGCAGCCCGTCCGTATTCCGCGTCATTCGTGCGGCTGGTGTGACTTCGTGCTTAAGTTTCGCGGAGTGATATCAACTCCCAGAGACGTCTTGCTAAAGTAAATTAGACTATTGTTTATTTTTGGCCCCGTTACATGTTTTAATAAGAGAAAGGAGAAGAGCGGTAGAAGCGTAACGATAATATCGCTGGAAACTTTGTGAATTTTGGATATTATCGTTGCACTTCTACCCAAGGAGGTAGATCTCGTATGTGCAAAATAGACTAATAATAGAACTGTTTATCGATCCGATTGCCAGACAAATTTTTACGTAATAATTTCGAGTTTTAAAGTTCGTTTCTTTCTTCTCAAATATTATTTTTATGTACACCTCTTATATTCACTTGGATCTAAAATCAATCGGAAAGTAGTAAATTTAGATTCGTTCTATTCTTGAGGTTTCCACTTTACTTCATTGCACTTGTTGCACCTAATAATTCAAATCCCCCACCAAAATGCAAGTGACAATAAGAAACTGTAAAAAACTTATTTTTCCACACCAGTACATTAAAAAAAAAAAAAAGCGAAAGTCGGTAAAGTAGAAAGCACCAAGTCTATTCACCTCCTCCGAGAGGCGCGCGGGCATACATTCATCCACCGAAGCAGGCTTATTCAAAGCGTAAACACAAATGCGGAACGGCGAGAATCGTCTTAGCCGGAGCTGAGCCTCGATCGAGGGCCCGGCTCCTCACCGAAGAGACAATGTATAGAGAAGGCATTAGCGGCAAAATATCGAGCGGTCTCTCTCTCTCTCTCCGCGCCGCGCGCGGATTCTTATTTACATGCGCTACCGCAGCTGGCAATACGTCGCTCGGCGGCGGCGGCGGCGGAGTCGATGTCAGGGCCGACGATCCAAGGAATCGGACGAATCAGGCCACATTCAAGGAAATCCGTTTGAATGCGGCAAATAATGCAACTGGCTCCGCCGCTTTCTCTTTCTCTCGCCTTTCTCGGGGCAGACTAAGCTCGCGTGCCTTCCGCCCGTTGCATTCTCGACCTTCCGGCGGCGTCGCGATTTTTTCCGCGCCCTAAACCCCCCCACCGCCGCGCCGCCGGCTTTTCTTCTTTTTTTTTTTTTTTCCTGGAAATCCAATCGAGAGGGATTAATTGTTTACCAGCCGACGGACTCGCTCCTGCCTCCGCGCCGCGGGCCGGATTATTTTTAGGCTTCCTTCAGAGATTGATTGCTCGACGTGTGTCGGTGCTACGTGACTTTGGCGGGTGTGTGCGTAAGGGCCTGCCTTTGTCGACGGTTCTTTGCATAAAGATGTGCTGCTGACAGCCGAGATTTATTTCCGCGGATAGTTGGCTAAAGTGTTTTTAATTGGATGTATATAGTTTCTGTCGTCGATTTATCATTTTCGTTTGATAACCAGTTATTTTACCGAGTATTCGTGCCATTTTGGATTTGCAAATGTTCGTTATGTATTTAATCGGTCTAAAGTTGAAAGTAAAATATTTTTATTTTCACTTATATACTCTATGACCTATGAACTTTTCTTTATGACATTAAGAAAGTTTGTACAAAAGTTTCTTAAACGAACTTAAAGTACAATATCGATTGTTGAATATAACTTATTGCAATTGTACTGATTATACTATTAGACTTCATATCTTTATCTTACAGCGGCGCATTTTAAAATTCATTAAATGGATTTGTTAATAAAATAATAACTTTAAAAAGAAAATATAACTTAATGAAAATAAAATTTTAAGTACTTTAAACCAAGGTATCATGTTCAACAAAAGCAAAAATTGTATTCAGATCTTACAAAAAGTTTCAGTCTTTACTTTCAAAGAGACGATTTACGCGTTAACTTAATCAAGAAGAAACTTTTCAAATAAAGGTTTGCGAAGATCACGTACAAAACTATTATAAAGTTTAATTTTCAAATAATTGCTTGCGCGTATTTTTTTCATTCAACTCTATACTTTCCGTAACTAAATTAAACTTTGTCGCGCCGTATAATTTTTTCCAATCGCCAGCGTAAATTGCACGTTCCCTTTTCTCGAAGCACGAAACATTTAAACCAGAAAATACCCAGCATTTTATTCCAAACTCATATACAAAACCATAACGTCTAACCAACCGACTAACCTCCCTTATTCACGATAATCCCAAAGCCCCCGACCGAAGCCAAAACGAAAAAGTGGCGGACCCGCGCCGAACCGCAAAGCCGTATTATCTCCCCCCGCGAGAGCGGCAAAAAACAAGTAGCTGCTGCAGTAATAGCAGCAGCGGCTGCAGCGGCTGCATTGTGCTCTCGCGCGGCATTCCAAAATTCCTGTACACCATTCGTCGCGCGGCGCGCTCGTCGAGTTAACCGAATATTTGTCATACCGTCGGCGCGGGGCGAACATCTCGCGCGAATCTCTCGTTCTGCCTTTTAAATTCTCGAATTTGCGTGAGAGCTTTTGAAGCGCCCGACGACGCAAAACTCTCTCTGCTCTCGGATGTCGGCTCTGTCGTAATGCGAGGAAATGCGCATTTTGTGCGGCTCGTCGCTCGCGGATTCGTTTCGACTTTGTGGCGTTCGAGGGTAATTCTGTTTCATTAATTACTTTTTCTGGCGAATTTGCGGTTGCTTTTTATTTGTGTGATAAATGTTTATATAAAACTGGTTATCGAAATATTTATCGCTTACATTATCTGACCGTATCGGCTGTTAATATTTTTTTATCCGCTTTTGCATTTTTACTCATTTAGGAGCGTTCCATTCTGTTATAATCCGACTAAAACTTCGCTCATAAGCTATACCTTTAAAAAAAAAACCCGCGACCGCGCTCGGCTCAAAGTTTTTTCTAACGAGGGTAAAATTTTGCGACCAATTAAGCCTTAATATCCGCGTCTCGCGCTCGTTCTCCATATACACTTTCACCGACACAATTTTTGAGAAAAGCGTAAAAGCTCTCCGCGCTTTGAGCCAGGAGCCGCGGGTGCGAATGCACCCAGTCTGCACTCGCGGAGCCGCGCGCCGCGTTTCGTATATCGCCGATGCGAGGGAGAGAGAGAGAGAGAGAGAGAGAGGAGAGGAAAAAAAACATTCTCAAAGGGAAAATATCGGTCGTTTCCGCGCGACGCGCTCTCTCGCTTCTAAAAATATGCGCGAGCAGGCTCTCTCTCCAGCGTATGCGTCTCCGTGCCCAATTTATGCCGCCCGCCGCGCGGCGCCTCTTCTTACTTTTCGGTTATATTATCCCGCGCGGCAAATAAAATCTAAATATTTTGAGGCAGGGGAAATGAGCGTGCAGCTGTACAGCTCTCTCTCTCTCTCTCTCTCTGCTTATCGCGCATTACTCTTTTCCGAGCTTCCGAGCAGACTGAATTTTCGCGGCTTTCAGATCGCGGAGTGCGGCTTTGCGAGGGAAAGGAAAGAGCTGATTGCTGCGGTGAACTCAATGCGAACATTATTGTTACGGAGGGCTGCGGATTTCTTTTTTTTTTCTTTTTTTTTGGTTAGAGCTTCTTTCGAGGCAGAAAATTAACGTCGAGTTGTTCCTGCGCCTGATTATCCGTAATGGAAGGGGAAAGGGGACGATTTCAATACTTACGGCATGAGTAATAGAATATTGATGATAAATACCTGAATTTATCATTCCCGGGGAGAAAAAAAAATCTCGCGTCTACCGTGAAACTTAAGTAGGCGGCTAGACCCTATACGCCCACCTTCGCGATCGAGGGCTTTTTTTATACGCCTTGACAATTGAAGCGGGAAGGAAAATTGTACGGCTAAGAAACTCGTATAGCCCGGTGACGTGACGAAAATTTCGCTTCCTGATAAATAAAGACTGATGACGAATTCAATGGCGAATGAAAGTGTAGATTTTCTTTCGTCAGAAATATGCTTCCGACGGCCTTTCTTTTTATAACATTTTAATAAGCTATTTTCTTTGTTTACTCGTTGCTTCGGATTTCGAAGTCCAATTTTGTGTGCAAATTATTCTTGGACTATTGACATATTGTCGTATTGAATAATAGCTTTTTCAACGACATCGAGCTGATGCAAAGTTCAGAAGTGACTTTCAAGCTGCGAGCTTAGTCGAACGACTACGTAATATCGTACAAATAGCATAGTTTACCGAAAGCTCGCAAAAAGGTACTCCCCGACTTAGATTCATCCAAACATCGTTAGTAAACAAAATCTATGTAACCTGCAATCCACTCGAATTCTCCCGCACCTTTTTCATCACTGTTCAAACAACGCGTTCCTCCCGACAGCATAACGTAACCGGGAAAAAAATTTCGTTACTGCGTTTTACCTCGAAAAAAAAAAACAATTTCTCAACAAGTATATCCGCCACGTGAGAACAGCTCGTTAAAATGAAGGAGCCTCGAAAAACTAACACTCCTTGGGAGGGGGGGAGCCGTTAATTCTCGAGCGGCCTTTGATCAGTCATTCTTCCATCTTCTTAGGCGGCGAAGCACGGTGCTTTACAGCTCGGCCTAAACCAACGCTGAAATCGGAAATTTTCATTGAAAAAAAGCTGGCGCTCCACTCCAACCCCGGTACAAAACGGCCCTTGTGCACAGCCGAGTAAACACTCGGCCGCGGCAAGTCAAACATAATACACACTGGGCAAAAAAGCAAAAAGCAGCACACAGTGTAGCAGCTCGGAAAAAAGCTCCCCGAGAGTCGCTACTTCTCTCTGAAAACAAAGTGTATATATACGTCGCGCGCGGCACTCGCGCGAGTTTTGGAAAATCGCCCTCCCCTCCACCCCACCTGCTGTGTTTTCCGGATCGAGAGAGAGAGAGAGAGAGGAAAGGGGCAAGAGGAAAATTCGATCACGAGCGAAAAAAGCCTCGCGGCACAACGACCTCAGCCTCGCGGCGACGGCGATACATAATGTAGACGCGAAATTTCCAATGCCCGTTTATGAATATTCAATGCGAACCGACCGAGAGGGAGAGAGAGAGAGAGAGACTCTATTCAGCCCAGTTCTCGTGCGCCGCTGGTGCTGCTGCGCCTCCGCCCGCGGTCCATGCAGCAGCAGCAGCAGCAGCAGCAGCAGCAGCAGCCCGTTTTCGGGCTCACTCAGTCACTCTCTCTCTCTCTCCTTCTCTCTGGCTCTCTCTCGGCCCGCGAAAAGACTGCCATCTTTGACGGTGCGCGCGGAGCTCACCTTTTCCCTCTCATTCTCGGCTGGCCGCCTCCTCGCCTCCTCTGCCTCGGCTGCTGGGTATCTCGTGAGAGCGCACTCGGGGCCCAGGTGGACAAGCCGCCGACGTTCACTGACTCGGCGCGCTGCCCCGCGCCAGCGCCGCGTCGAGGAGGGACGTGCGTGTGTTTGGGGAGACGGTGAGAGAGAGAGAGTCGCACGGTCGGCCAGAGGTTGACAGAGAGAGAGAGCGCACGCGAGAGCTCGGCGAGGAAAGCTGCCGCGGACCTCCCGGCTGATCAGGCGGGGGGTTTACTACTGACGACGACGGCGGCTAAGGCGGCGAGGACGACTCTGGCTCTGGCTGCCCCCCACCCCCGCGGGGGAGGAGGGGGGGGGAGGACGGCGAATTTTGCACCCTCTCTCGGTGCGCGCTTTGTGTCGGAGTACGGAGCAGCTCTATAGCAGCGCACGCCGCTGCCCGGGCGTCGATACCGCGACCGCGCATGCGCGCCACCCCCAAGGCGCATCCACCCTGACTCGCTCGCTCTCTCTCTCTCGCTCTCTCTCCCTCTCGCTCTCTTTCTCTCGCGAGCCCGAGCCCTGGGCAGCGGCGGCAGCAGCAGCAGCAGCAGCAGCAGCATTGGCTACTGACCGTGTTCTCGCGTGACGGCGTTTTATGCCGGAGCAGCGACGGATGACGAGCAGGCACTTTGTAGAGGTGCGAATGCAGCCGCGGGAGAGAGAGAGCGAGAGAGAGAGAGAGAGAGAGGGACGATGCACGTGGCGGGCTAAGCAGCCAGAGCTGGGGGTGCCACGAGGACGGAAGGGCACGAAATTATTGGTTGAAGGTACGCAATCGGATTGGCGGAACACGTGCTCCCATGCTGTCCAGGTGTTTTATGGCTTTTTCTATTTCATCAAAGATTCTTCGGCCTCTTCTGGACTTTAGTCTATTTCCGAAGAAGAATGAATTTTTTGCGCAATGTATACTAATTGAAACTGCATCTCGTTTAATTAGGAGATTGAATTATGAGCTCCCCCTTTTTCACTCGTAATCGAATTTTTAGCGATTATCCGCTCGAAAATGCCAACTCAATTTTGATAAATAAATTACTAACATTTCAGCTGCCAAATGTTGAAACTCGGACAAGGTATCGGTGTCGGCGAAATTTCCACTTTTGCTCAATGCAAATTAAAGATTCAATCTTGTTCAAGTAATTTGAATGACACTTTGCATCACATCTATTTTTTACTACGTCTGACTAAACCATACCTTCTTCTACTAGATTTCCAATTAGTCTATTCATTATCGGTGTGTACGACGCTGTAAAGGGCAAATTGTGCATCATTAAATTATTAATAAACTGCTCGATTAACATACGTGGCAAGTGTATTACGTTTTCTTAATGAAATCCGTAAATATTTAATACACTTATACGTATACTCCAATCATCAATCCAAACGACTAATTTCCAAAAATTAATTGGCGGGGCTTACAATCACAAGGAGTATTAAAATCAATACCATCCTCAAACAAAGCAATTAAAGTAACAGTTGCCGCGGTCCAACTTTCGCTATCATTTGCATTCGGAACGGGTCAATTACGGGGCTTCGCAGCGTTTAGCTCCCGGAGCGTAGCGCCGGAATGACGCGCGCAGTTTGCCGGCTCCATTTCCTAACGGGCTGATCGATGCTCGCGGATATCCTCGAGGAGTGCAGATGTCGTCCTCGCGGGTGCCGATGAATTATGGCCACTGGCCTGCCGGCCGAGAGCCCCGGCCAGCTCGAGAGAGAGAGAGAGAGAGAGAGAGAGAGAGAGTCGGAGGACAAGCGCGCGAGGCGGGAGAGGGAGCGAAGGCTTCATTAAGGCGGATCCAATTCAATTACTGACCTGGACAGTCTTTTTTCGACCTCATCGCGACTTTGCTTTCTTCCCGTTCGTCGGACGGGGGAGCCTGTCGATGCTCTTTTTTTTTTGTCATTTCGCGCGGGGATTTTTTTTTCTTCCGTTGGGGAATTGTGGTCTTTGGAGGTGACTCTTTGTCGTTTGTAAATAGTTTTTGTACAATTAATGTACATTTTTTAATTTAAGGTTTTTCTTTTTCAAAAAAGTGCCTATTATGTTTTACAAAGCTTTAATTTACAAACTACAAGTACCATCTCAAGGTAGAACCAAAATGAGCACTTGAATTTTTACGCGTAATTTCCAAGTTAATGACTTTTCGATGATATCTTAGAACTAAACTCTAAAATTTAGTTAAAATAACTTTTGAATTATTCATACATTTGCTATTCACACTTAAAAAAGTACTTTACATTAAAGAATTGCTTTTATATTTACTTACTAAATATTTTATCTAATCTCGTTTTACAAGAGAAACGCCAGCATTTGATACAGTTTTCCTATTCTATAGACTTTAAAAATTGATTAAGCCCGTAGTCTCAATCCCATTTTCGTTTTAAAACTTTCACAGTGTACTCTCCTGATACGCGAGTAAACAAAATGCATACGTTATATAAATCCCTATCTAAAATTGAAAATATCTCGTACAGCTCTACGTATATTTTGAAACTCGAGCGGAAGTGTGTCACGCGAACAATTTTTAACAAACTCGTCGCCCAAGGAAAATTGCGCCCCGGGCTGAAAGTTCTCATTAGTTCGGCAACTATTTACGCAGCCCGGCAAATTCAAAATCTCATATCTTACGGGCTGCTCCGTTCAGTTTTAGCGGGAATACATAGACGCTTCTTCCTTTGTCTTTGGACATGGAGTTTCGGAGAAAAAGCGATGAATTATTCAGAATCGCTCGCGCCGTATTTTTATTTTACGTTCGCGCATATCCGGTCAAGGTGACATCATGCGCTGCCGCCGAAACCGCGGATTAGCGAGAATCAATTGCGTCTAAATATTTCACCGCATTATTTTGCGTTCCGAAACTATTATAAATTAACATTATCGATCGATATGATGAGCTGCTCGCTCTTCGCTCGCGGTTCGAGCTCCATTGTCGAGTCGCTAAAAATACAAGGAAGAGATCTCTGGCTTGCGTGCTTTTAGAATTATGAATGGAGGAGAGCGGTTTTATTCAATTGACTGGTTCGTAAAATAGTACGTAACCTTACTCTGTTTTAAGATTTATACGCGAGTTTTGGAATGAAACAGTTTTGGCCTGTCGGGTCAATTTTGAAAAAATGTATGTATTCTTTAAAAAACACTTGAATGCAACTACTAATAAAAACTAATTCAATCCGATGACATTCTATAATGAAAAAGTAATTAGCACTTATAATAAAACTCGCCGTAGGAGTTTTTTTACTTCAATTTGATATCAGAAATGTGTCATTAAAAAGTTACTAAGGCAGTTACTACTCGACAAGCTTGAAAAAATTTCATTTGAAAATCAAGATATGAAATCAAGTACGAAATATGATTATACGTGCAATGACAAAGCTTTATAGGAATTTACTTTCCCTGAACTATGACACATATTTTCGAATTCACGGCTGCCTTTGAAATCCTTGGAATTTCACCACGTCATTGAAGGAAGAAGTTTCTCGCAAAGGCAGCGGAATTTGAAACGCGAGCGTTGCTAATATTTTCCAGTAAAACGAAGTGTATCGGAATACGGATTAAAAAAAAAATTAAATCAGACAGTAATTACGTCAGAGAAATCTAATAAAATGGAAAATAGCTTTTACTCCCTTTATGCAACTTTGTAATTACATAGCAGTTTTTCGTTAATGCAGAAGAGGCACTAACTGAATAGTAATCAAAGCAATCAAAATCTCAGAAAAAGAAAAACTTTTCCATCAGAGTTGCAAAAAGATGGAGAATCAGCAGCAGCAGGTCTCCCCTATAACGCATTTACAAAACAAATTACAAAGGATCCTCATCCACGCACCGATATGGTAACTTTTAATCCGATAGTAGGGCCGAAAAGCGAGCGAGAGAGAGAGAGAGAGAAAAAAAAAGAGCGGGGCAATTTGCCGATATCAGCGGTTCGGCGGTGGGTGTATCGGATTACTCGGGATACATTTCCAGACGAGCGAAAACGTGCCGCGAAGAAAGCAGATAATGCAGCCGATGACGAGCTGCCGATGCCGGGGGTATCTCTTTTTTTTCTCTCTCTCCTCCCGGGGCGGACTCAGCGGATTCTCAAGCGGCGCGCGGCGCGCCGCTCCGCCTTACGCGCGACGCTGTGACGTCGGATGTTTGAGCTCGATATCATCGAACGTGACGCCGCGGCCGAGGCTTTTTAACTCGCGAGTCGCTACGGCACGCGGACCTCTCCGTGTATTTTGATATTGTAAGCCGAGCGCGTTTGCCCCGATGTTCCCCCCCGCTCGATCTCGATGTGATAGTCGATGTTTTTTTTTCATTCGCCGGTCCATTAGCGGATGTAAAGATACTCTATCCTCGGCGTGTTTCATTAGCTTCGTTTTTATGAGCCTTTTGCTATTCACGAGAACTTTGTGAGTAATCCGAGACTTGTTTTGTACAGATTGTTAGATATCGTTGAATTTTTAACGAGACAGTCAATTATTATACAATTACGGCGTATCCGATAAAAATAATTAATCTCATTCCTCGGCGCTAAGATCTTGATAAAAAAGCTCTCGAGTAAAAACGAAAATCAAATCTTCTTACAATCGCAATTAATTCAACTTAAGTACAACGATTCGAAAAGTGACGAAATCGCGATTAAGAAACAAAGGTGGCGCGAAGCGTCGGTCATTCGCGAAATTCAAGCTCGCTCCCGACTTCGGGAAAAGAGGCGTTTTACACGCTCTCTCGTCGCGATCGCTCGAGGCTCTCGCCGCGGTCATGAATCACGCGCGGGCCAATCGCGATAAAGCGAAAGCACTTTAGAAAATGCACCGGTCGCCCAGATAAGGCGGCCGGTCCGTGCACACAGGCTGCCGCTACTTACTAGTCGATTCAATTATTCCGCGAGCTTCGGATGGAGAGGGCTCTGCGCCGGTAGAAAAAAAGATCCGGATGGTAAGGCCGTTTTGCCAGATCGCAGCTGATATTTTGCGAATTCCGCCGGGGTTTTTGAGCTCGGAGAATAATGCTTTCTTGATGTATGCGTCGAAGAATTTGGGAAGTTTTTTTGACGGGTAGCGGGATTGAGAAGAAAGTTTTATTATAAATAATATTGGAAAAAGGTATATTAAAATTGGATTAAAGTCTAATGTGAATTATGTATTAAAAATGTTATTTGAACGATTTTATTCATTCGATTGTCTTTGTGACGATATAATCTACTGATGCGCAATAATTGCTAATTTATTTGAGCAACGAGGCGAATAATTACATTGAACGTAAAAATCCGTGAACTGTAAAATTCGATGCATTATAATGAATTCACTGAAAAATACAAATATAAAAGAGCATGATAACTGCTTAGTAACAAGAAATATTATTTATATAAATATGATATTTTGCAAAAAATAAATTTCAACCTAATAATAGTATCTTAAAAAGTATACATTTGAAGTAAAGTTATCATATAAACTTTTCCTACTCGATAAGCCCTCTCATACATCTGCAGAAAAATAAGTTCATCTGGATCAAAAATCCAGCGGCACAAAGACGTTAAAAGAAAAAAAAAAAGAAACCATAAAACCAGCGGAGCGACGGGCGCACTTCAGAATTTTCTTTCGCGGCATAATGGGCTCGAGGTCCGTTCGGCGACGGCAGTTTTTTTCCAGGCGCTGACGAGGCGAAATTTATGTACACGTCGTGCGGACGGCCAGCCACTCTTCGAGAGAGAGGAGGCCCTTTTTCCTTATCCGGCAGTTTCTGCGCGGAGCCGTTTCCTTCCTCTTCGCGCGCTTTCCTCCTCGGCCTTTTTTTAGCGGAAGTGGATCACCGCCCCTCTTTTTAATCACAGATATATTAAATTTTTTCCGAGATTTTGCCTCGAATGCAAGCGGATATATTGGCATTTATGAGAGATTAGGTACAGTAGATTGAGAATTGGGAATAGGCAAGGAATATAAAAATGATGAGTCTCAAGGAGATTAAAAAAAAATTCCTTGGATGAAACTGACAGATGTACAAAAGAAAGTTTACTCGTTTAATAAAAAATAGTATTATTGTGTGCATTTTTTTTATTTCTTTCTGAATTCAAAACTTTATCTTTAACAATAACGCAAAATAATTAGTTTTTTTTTGTAAATTTCGAAAAAGGAAATTACGAGCCGAGCGAGTACATTACGCTCGAAACAATTTTGATTAACAACTGCCGCTGACGCTCAATAAATTCTTCCTGAATTCAGCTCGTTAAAAATAATTATTCAACAGCCACAAAGCCCCGATCCCGGATGTGCGAGGTGACCGATAAGCTAACTATCCTCGTTAGTCAGATGAAAAAAATGGAGGAAAAAAGATACACAGCGTTACACAGAGCCGAGTATCGATTCCGCCCCTCTCTCTCTCCTTTCTTCCATTACTCCGATAAACAATTTTGAACTCTCGCCTGGGCAGGCTGCGCCTCTATTCATTACCGCGAACGTGGCGCGATAAACGCGATGGAAGAGGGGAAGCGGCTCGTCTCGCATTATTGTTTTTATCGAATAAACGGGACGCTTTGATGGACGACGATGACCAGCCCGGAGGAGCCTCGTGCCGATTATATACACCCACGCGGACACACAGCCTCCCCCCGCCTTTCTACGTAGTTAAAAGGCCGACACTTCAAAGGGGGGTCCCCGTGCCAAAATCAATAGTGCGCCGAAGCCTTAGCATATCTCTATATACATTAGGTGAAGATGGAGAGAGAGAGAGAGAGAGAGAAGCCGCACGAACGCTTATGTTTGGTGACGCTCCGCCTCACGAATAAGATCGTGGCTAATGAAGGATCAGCGGGCTCTACCTTCTTGCTTCGAGTCCTAAGCCTTGGTATAATCTTAGGATAAATCAATCATCATAGATCGCTTAACGATCCGTTACCGACACTTCGAGAATTAGGATTGTTTTCGGGGTGGACTTTTGTTTCGTTCGCCGAAAATGGATGCATTCGCTAATCGTTTACGATTTGTCCGAGGGATGAAGAGTGTATTATTTAGTTCGAAATAAAATCAATCGCAACTGCAGTCAGTTTCTATTATCGACAATTGGCTCATCTACCCTGTAGTAGATATGCGCATTGACCAATGCTTCTTTTATTTATAGAAACAAGCTTGTCATAAAGCTGGATGAGACAACGGTAAGTCTCTTTGATGCTGTTTTCATCGGCTTTTTATTTTTCTATTTTGTACTCGGCCGAATGTGCGATTTTATTATTATCCTTTTTCCGTTGCTTTTTGAAGGTGAATTATTTCGATAAATTGCTAGAAAAAAAAATTATAAATATCCTTTTTGCGCTCAATGTGCTCAGTCAAATTTAACGTTTCAAAGGTTAAATATATAAAGAAATTTTAGTATTTACGTGGGAGGATAAATATAAATGAGGCACCGTTTTTCATTAATTAACGTATTTCGCGAGCACAGCATTTGAATTAGCGAAAAATTGGTTCGTTAAAAGCTCTTTTGTATGCCTCGGCGAATTAAATTACTCGGGAATTTAATCTGAATTGCCTGAATATTTCACTTTCAATTTAGTTTATTTGCACTTATTTTAGAGAAAAATCCCATTCTAGGTGAATTGCGAGTAAAATTTTTAGAGCTTATTTCAGAAAAATGGTAAAATCGGCTTTAGTGGCCCTACTTTGTGATAAAATATAAAATAAAATTCAAATTTACGATTTTTAAAACTGCACTTTCCATTTCTCTTCAATTCTCAAGCACTTTAAAAATACGAATCGAACGAATGTAAAAGCACAAAAATTCAGTTTTTAACTCTTCAAAACAAAGCTAAATACACTTAAACGCGCGATCTTACTTAAAAAAATACCGCCCTCGTCGCACATTTAAAACTATGGCAGGCCGAAACTCTCCGAGTGCACATCCGTCAGATACAAACTTTCGCGGGGAATTCGCGCGCTGAATAATGGGAAAACTTGCGAGAGCAGCCCCATCTCATCGGCGAATTATTCGTTCGAATCTCGTTCCTCCGCGGAAAACGTTTTCGCTCTTCGCTCGGATCGTCAGAGGAGCCTCCTTTTTCCTCGTTCGAAACTTGACGAAATTGACTCGAGCTTGCAAGCTGCACTGCACGCGTGTCGTTGAATGACGGCTTTTCATGCCGAAGCGATGTGTCGCACCGGCTGATGCGACGTCGAATGTAAGCTTCGAGTGACGAGTTTGTAGCGCGTTCTGAAATTCTGCCGGAAGATAAATGAGTTTTTTACGTCTGTTTCCATAATGTGTTAAGTTTTGATGCAGGATGGATTTTACGACAAAAGCACGAAATTTACATAATACGTTAGTTTGTCAAACGAATCCGAGTCGTTAATTAAACATTAATAATTAAACTACCCATTGCAAACACAATTAATTTCCCGCGATTACGTAAACATCGGCAAAATAGAATTCGCTTACAACGGCGGCGTACATTTAGCTCGACACTGTAAGCAATTAAAACTTATTTACTTAGCGCCACTCGAGTGCGCTCTCGGAAATTTCGTTAATTTCCAACCGATTTAGCCAGGCGCGCAGCGCGCAGTGCGCGCAAATTCGCTTATCGCTCGAACACCTCCCACGGCGCGTTTTATTCTCCGCTCCGCCTCGACGAAAAGGACGCGACGACCTTTGCGCCGACACGCGCGCGCGTGCCGAACAAATAGTACGCTTGCTTTCTATTCAGGTAAATCCTCGCTTAAGCTCCCCGGGCCACGTGTCGCGGCCAAGTCCCGTGCCGCGTTACTCCGATCGCACGCGCCGCGAGAGCACCGCCCGTCGCTCCTTGCGCGAGTCGCTCGGACGGGCGGAACAGTTCGGCTGGGAATGAATGCAAATTTCGGACGGGGCGGATGAATCGCGAGGGGGGAACGCGCTTAATT